>CANXYC011832567.1:0-12651 GCA_948193065.1 Aleurites moluccanus
AAGAGTAACCCAATTATAACAATTTTGACAACAAAATAGTATCATCCTCAGCATCTAACTACGGAGCTCTAGAGTATACTCCCAGTACATACAATACCATAATACAATTCAATAATATATATATAAATCAAAATGATTACAATGGAGACTTCTTGGAGGAATGAATCAAGAAGCTCGATCTTCTATATTAGCTCCCTCACGAGCTACACTATCACCTGAAATCCATAAAAGAGGAGTGAGCCTTCAACTCAGTAAGATATTAACATGCAATATAAAAGAAATACATTAATCCAAAAGAAAGGTCAATCCAAAGAACATGGTTAAGAAAAATATCAAATGGTTAGGCTTACAAGAACAGAAGTGCTCACAATCGAATAACACTATCAAATTTCATGGTAGAACTACAGAGTGCATCAGTAGCCTTGCTACCTATCACAAAAGAGTGCATCGGTAGTCCTTGCTACCTTATCGTAAACGCATGCTTGGCCAGGCATACTCCTAGAGCTCATGGTCCCCTCTAGGTGACTGATAAAAACCCTATCAGCTAGGTTCCCAAAGTGCACTATAGACCAATGAATTTACTCTCATTGGGAAGAGCGTTCTATCCATAGGGTCATACGGTTGCAATCTCACAAGAAATATATTGGTCACTAGACCATCAATATATAACATAAATTCAATCAAGTTACTGAATAGGTTTCATATGAACTTGATCCAAGGAAAGATGATCAAGTCATTTACAAGATAAATATAGCAATCACATGAAACAATTGTCATTGGTTTGAGAATCTCATGGAAACTTTAATTAATAAGTCATTAATACAATGTCATATTGGTGAACATTTGTAAGGCTTGGACAATCATTTCAAAGAAACAATATGCATATGCGATGTTCATACTTACCTCTACACAAATTTATTCTTGAATTTCCTTCAATAGTTTGCTCAAACAATAATCTCCTCAAACTCCTTGGTTCTCTTCTCCTATGAAATTTCCCCAAATATTCAAAATTAGGGTTTTCCTTAATTAATAACACATAATATGATTTCTTAAAATTTAACAATCTTATAGTTACTATTTTTTATTCCCAACATCAATTTAATCCATCTCTTAAAGAAAAATCTAAATTAAATTTCGAATTTACTGTTCACGCTACTATTCATGACATTCCATAAATTTCGATTTCTCCCACATTAATTATCATTAATAGTCCTAAAATGCTTGTAATAAATCCTATCTACCCATAATCAACTATTCTAACTACCAGAATTTATTAATTTAAAAAGAAAATAACATTTGAAGAAAATTTACCTTATTTCTTCAAAACTGATTTCCTTGAGAAAATCTGCTTGAAACTGAATATTGATGCCTTAGAATGTGATAATCTAATGATTTAATACATTAATTTTGAGTATTAATGCATTAGAAAATAAATGGAACAAATCTGAGAAGAACTGAGGAATAATGAAGAAAAGAAGAAGAAAATCGTGAAGAAAAATCGCTACTGAGCACTGGTTAAATAGGCTACTGCCTCAAAATTTCCGCTCGCCAGCTCGCCTCGCCAATCCTCCTCGGCAAAGCCACCTCACATAAGCCAGCTCGCAATTACCACTTCTCTAATCCGCTCCGGCAATGCCACTTTGCCAAAGCCACTTCGCCAATCCCACTTCGCATGTCCAATTCGCATATTCCGCTTCACATATACTGCCTCACCAAACTCTCCTTACGAACTCTACTTTGCATATGCCACCTCGGCAATGCCTCTTCCCCAAACTGGCCTCGCCTAACTCCACTTCGCATTTGCCACCTCGGCAATGCCTCTTCGCCAAAATCGCCTCTCATAACTCCACTTCGCATATGCCACCTTGGTAATGCCTCTTCGCCAAACTCGCCTCGCCTAACTCCACTTCGCAAACTACCTCCTCACTTTTGCCGGCTCGCAAATACCAGATTCTGTCGAGCTGGAATCCTTCCTCGACAACTCATATTTAATCAGCTTGCAAATAAGCTACAAATATCCAAACTTCCTGATTCTTTTTTTCACTTAAAATATACATTCAAGGGTCCAACATATCGAAAATTCAAATCAAAATTATAACTACACAAACCATGGTGAATTTCTAAAGTTCACCCTACTTACTACCCAAAATTCATCCGAACAGACTTGATTAATTCAACTCTCTACTGAGTCATACTTATCCAAATCTCCTGAAATTTTACAGCCAATATCATAACACATAGATAAACATTTTCCAAGTTTACACTTTTGGCTCATTCAGTCTCAATCATTCCTAAAAAAATCAAACATACTCAAATTCCTATAGAAACTAATGAACTAGGCAGGTTCTGATCAAGGAGGCATAACTCTTCACACACACAGAATTTTACAAAACCATTTTATAGAATTAAATACAAAATATACATCTACAACTTTTATATTTTACACTTTATCAAATTATTCCTTTAAAATTAAGAAATTAGCCTCACAAAAATCCTTCCTGCAAATAGAAATTTCTGGATTTCCTCCAAATAATTTATATTCTCAATTATTTTAACAAACATACAATTAATAAAATAGCCAAAAATGGTAGATATTACATATTACATTAAGAGGTTATTAAATAAAGATTTCATATCATAAAGAACATATATGAATATTTAACAATTCATCTCATAAGGAGAAATATACATTTATATAATTCATAACTTACCTCTCAGCAAAACTTTCCACAATTTATTTCAACACTTGATTAAATGAAAATCCTGATCAATTTCTTGTATTGTCCAAACCTAATCAAAATCCTCAAATTCTACAAACTAGGGTTTTCTCAATAATAATACATAATATAGTTTCTTATAATTTTAACCATATTATAGTCTCTATTATTATTTCCTAACATCAATTTAATTCGTCTCTTAAAGAAAATCTGAAAAACAAGAACATAATTATTATCCATGTCACTATTCATTCATAACTCATAAATTCTGGTATCTACTATCTTACTCATAATTAATAGCCTTAAATGGTCATAATAAGTTCTATCTTACTCATAAATAACTATTCTAACTACCAAAAATCTTAATCTAAAAAGAAAAATGAAATTTAGAGAAAATTACCTTATTTCCCCAAAACTAAGTTCTTGAAGGATCTGGACTTGAAAATGATGATTGAGGCCTTTGAATGAATTAATTTAGTGATTTAATGCATTAATTCTGAGTATTAATGCATTAGAAAATAAATGGAACAGATTGGAGAAAGATAGGAGAAGAAATGTAGAAGAAAGAAAGAAAAAAAGAGAAATTATCGTGAAATAATGGCTACAACATCTCTTTAAATAAGCTACTGCCTCTCTAATGTTCCACTTTGCCAAATCCACTACGGCAATCCCACTTCGTCAATTCTCTACTTCGCTAATCCCACTTTGCAGAATTCCACTTCGCCAATTCTCCACTTCGCTAATCCCACTTCGGCAATCCCTCTTCGTCGATTCTCCACTTCGCAGAATTTCACTTTGGCAATTTTCACCTCACTAATTCCACTTCGCAAGTCGCACTTCGCAGAATTTCACTTCGGCAATTTCACCTATCTAGCTCGATTAGCTTCTACCCACCTCGAAAATCGAGGAGCCATCTCGCACTACTTATCTCTGTCAAGCTGGAAAACTTTCCTCATCAACTCGCACTAAACTAGCTCGCAAATGAGCTACAGACATCCAAACTCCTCCATTCTTTTTATCACTTAAAATAGGCACTCAGGGTCCAACATATCTAAAATCCAGATCAAAAGGAGATCTATAAAATTTATAATAAATTTCTAAATTTCACCCAGACTTACTCTCCAAGCACTATCCGAGCAGGTCTGCTTTAATTAGATCATTCTTGAGCTACAATCTCCAATCTCCTTGAAATTTTATAACCATCAATATAACACATAAATGAACATTTTTTATGTTCACACTTTGATTCGCTCAGTCTCTAACATTCTCAAAATAACAACAACTCAGACTTACTGCAGGAAATAGAAAACTAGATAAGCTCTGGTCGAGGAAGCATATCTCCTCACACATACAGAATTTTACAAAACAAATTTACAGACTTAAAGATAAGATATAAATCTACAACTTTTATGCTCTACACTTTTCTAAATTATTCCTCTAAGATTATGAGAACTGACTCACAATATCCTTTCTAACACAGATTCTGAAATTCTCAAAATACAAATCTATTCACAAACATAAATAAAATAAAGAAAAAAGAAAAAAAATTAACAGGTATTACACACTCAGTCTCTAACATTCTCAAAATAAATAAACAATCTCAGACTTTCTGTTGGAAATAGCGAACTAGACAAGTTCTGGTCGAGGAAGTATATCTCCTCACACACACAAAATTTTACAAAATAAGATAAGATATAAATCTACAACTTTTATGCTTTATACTTTTCTAAATTATTCCTTTAAGATCATGAAAACTAACTCACCAAACCTTGCTCAACAGATTCTGAAATTCTTAAAACACTAATCTATCCATAATCATCTCAACAAACATGCATAAAAAAAATTTAACAGGTGTTACAATTTTGTTCCTCGATTTTAATGTTCCTAGGCCTTTTGTATACTTTTCTCTTTTCCTTTAACTCTTGTACTTCTTTCCTTAATTGTCTCACTTCTTTCAATATAGTTTTAGTAACACTTGACGTACCACCAAATTCAACCTCATGTGCTTGCTTTGGACTCTTGGTTGATTCTACTGATTCTACTTTCGCTAAGGACGAATATGATTTTTCACAAATTCTCATCGAAGTGCTAGTTTGGGGTACAACACTCTTGAACTAGTCCTTATTACTATCTATTGTTTTTTTTTTCTTAACAAGCAACATTGTCACTATAACAATAATCACAAAACTATGTTATATAACGATCAACGCATAATAAATAAATATATTACAAAGACTACAAATGATGAGACATGAATTCCTAAGCTCCATGGTTCACCTATATCCTATTAACACATGTCTATATGCTATTCATATAACATATACTTTGATACCACCTCTGTCACATCCCAATTTTGGAACATGATGATCTTAGGATGTGGGAACAATCTATGACAACCGACACCTGTAGAACCTCCTATTACATCTTATTTTCATCATCTATTATATTAGTTTCTATATTCAATTTCATTTATCTGTCATTCTTTATCCATTGCTAATATTAGGTCTGTCATATTCTATACATTTTACATAGCAGTTATAAGTATTAATTATACATTATTCTATACATAAGTATCATACTCAGTTACACAACCATGGAGCATCTAAAGTTTACAAAAAAAATATAAATACTGATATTTACACTGCAAAAGACAGCTGGTTCCACTGAAGAAGGAAACCTACTTTTGACCTGAAAATATATAACCACTAAAAGAATGAGTCTTAAAGATACTTAGTGAGTCAAATATATATTATTATACAATAGGTTAGGTAGGTAACAGTAGGTAAGTTAAAAATGATGAATGGTTTCACAAATAGTACACCAAATGTCCAATTTATGGGTTAATAAAGGATAATTGTTGGTGGAATATTTAAGGTTAAACAATAAATTACATTGAGAAAATCAAGTAGGATAAATGAATCAAAGGAACTCATAGCATGTTTGTATAACATATATAAAGGGTCTCGTATATATGTCACATATCAATCACATATAAATCTCATTAATGAAGCATAAGGTGGATCATGCCTTATGACTAGGACATTACCCTTTCTTTGCAAAGGTTAAAATAGTCATTGTGCATAATAACGATGGCTTTCCCCTCACTATCCCTTTCAAAATAAGAGCTCTACTATACTAACATATATAATAGGCAATGTAAAATAAATATAGTAACAAACAGTCAATAGAAACAATAAGGTTTTATTAACAAATCAATAGGCTCATTGGTATCTTATTAATCATTCAATGACAATATAATTCAATAAACAAGTTTTAGGTTCATTATAGGATATGTCAAATAATATGAAACATCAAGTATGGGTTAGGTATAAAAGTAGTCAACAAAAATCAGTTGCGCTGGCGAAATTAGCTAGTCAACATCGCTGGGGACGATAGCATTAGCTTGGTAAGCCTATGGAAAACTCATAGAGACATTTCATCAAATACTTGGTGTGCACAACTTTAGAGTCATTTTGGTTGGATTTGATGCAAGTTTAACAAAGTCCAAAAATTTTTTAGCAAGCTCATATTACAATTAATACAATGGCATTATCAAACACATTTATAATCCAAGGAAAAGGTAATAAAATTTTGGCTAAAATTAAAGAAAACACAAAAGAATTTCAAAGAGGAGATTTCAGCCACTCAACTAAAAGCAAGGAAATGGCTTTCAACGATTCATCTAAGGTTTTATACATGCATAATAACGTATATTCAACTCACCTCAATTGTTAATTTTGCCAAAATCTTCAACTCAACTTTCAAAGTTTCAAGTACTTATGTACAACTTTGTCATTTCCATCATCTTTTTCATTTCTTTTGTGTACTATAATCAATTAAACATTATGTTAATAGTTAATTATAGTATAATTTCTAATTATTTAACTTAATTTTTATTTTTTTCAAATTTTAGGTTTTTTATATCTAGGATTTTATTTAAGGATTCACCACTGGCAGCCTTGATTCATTTACTGTTATCTCGAGCTATAGATGTCCAATTACATTGATTGTTTTTTCACTTAAACAAGACATCTCAAGTTCAAACATATCTAAAATTTAGATTAATTCAAATACTACACAATTTATAGTGGTCATTTGAATTCAACCCTACTGTTCTGTAACTTTCATCAAGGTAAGTTCCACTTACATGATTATAACTTGTAATATAGATATATATCTAATGTTGAATTAATTTTACAGGAATTTAGATAAGATATAAATAAACAATTTTTTATATTTAACACTTTTTCTAATTTAGATTCTAAGGTCCTCAAATTATTAAAATACAATAGCATATCCTGCTGAGCTTTCCACCCAAGTCGGTTTCAGTTGCTACCTAATATCTCATTACTCACTTTGAATTTTACTAAAATGTTTTACAGACATATATTTAAGACCTAAAGGTACAATTTTTATGTTTTGAACCTTCTTAAATTTATTTTTTAAAACCATGAAATAAGAGGTATAACTTTTTATTCTAAACCGAATTTATATGCAGGAAACCCTATTTCAAAATTTTACAACTTCAAACCCTAGTTTTCCATTCTTCTTGCTACATATTCTTCATTTTAATTCAACATTCTTTTAAGATTACAAATTATATGAATAAATTAGTAGATAAAAGATAAGAATTTACCTTAGAATTTGATATATTGTTGGAGTATTTTGTGGAAGATGAAGAAGAAATTTTGGAGGAGAAAGCCTTGGAGGATTTGGCCACCACATGAATGAAGAGGAAGATTGATGTGTGTTATTTTAATAGCATTTATAGGTTAATTTAAAATATATTTTATTATGATTTTATTAAAGTTTATAATAGAACTATAAAAAACACAATTTTAAACTAATGTTTAATTCAAAGTAAACTATATATTTTTAATATATGCCTAATTTGACTAAAATAGAAAATTCTTTTTGAATTTGAACTCTCCAATTTTTCATATTAGATAATCAAACTCTCATTCTAAAAAAAGAAAAATAATAATAATATCCACAATAGAACTTTCAAATTTCAAATTTCACCATAAAATAATTGGCATATATAAATATGAAAGTTCAATTTGAGAATTGGAGTAGGGATAGCAATATTTGTTCGATTTGCGAATACTCGTTTTGGTCTTATTTAAATTAGATGGATAATATTCATCCTGTTTAGTTAATGGTGCGGGCATATTTTTTTATTTTTTAATCATATGGGTTAGGATAATTATAATACCCGTTCTGAATTTAATTCAATTATATATATTTTTATTTTTAATATTTTATTCATATTTAATTTATATATTTTTTAATTAATATTTATTTTTCATGTGATATATATATATATATATACTCGATCCGATCTGATTCAAAACAAAACGAATAATTTTTTTTTAAACGAATCCAATTTAAACTTTTATAAAACTCAATTCATATTTATCTATTGTTTTCTCTATCGGGAACTAATATATTTATCTAACCAACAAATGTGGTCTTCGAAAAGTTAGAGAGAGAAGATTAGACCGAATTGATCATTGGCATAATTCTTAGTATTACTGCCTTTGAAAAGTTAGAGAGAGAGAGAGATTTGTTGAATATATAAAGATAATTAAATAAATAATAGAATAAAAAAATATAAAAGTGAGATGATTTTTTAAATGTTGTGCATGATTAATATTGTCATTTCTTTAAGGAATATTAATTTTACTTATTAATTTATATCATAAAAATTATTATATAATAAATATTATTAATTTATTAATTATTAATTTATAAAAAATTTATTATATATGTAATTTTATCATATAATTTTTAAAAATTTATTAATATATATTTTCTTTATTTATAAAATTCAAATTTTCAAACTTAACTAAAAAAAAAATAAAAAATTATCGCTTAAAATTTTTCTTATTACTCACTCAAATTAATATACATTAATATTAAAAATTATATTTTAATATAATTTAACAACTACAAAATGCGTGACTAATAACTAATTATGATTAAAATCATAAGATCCATATTCTCTTCAAAACATTAAAAAAAAAAAAAAAAAAAAAAAAAAGCATGAACTCTACATGGTGAACCATAACTAATTTTATTACATAGTCATGCTTTATTTACAATATTCAATTATATATTACAGATGTTATACTGATATAATATTTTATATGCTAGCTTATAGAATTATTTTTTTTTAAGAAAATAAATATATTTTATTAAATTATTAATCATTTAATTTAAATTATAAGTTCCATGGAAGGAGGGAAACTCGAGTATATCAAAAAACTGTAATATATATATATATTTTTAAAGTATTATTTTTAGTAGTTAAATCTAAACTTATACATTATTGTTTTAGTAGTTAAATCTAATTTACTAATGTTGTACGCTTATATTTGTTTATTTTATTTGATATCATATATAAAATTTAAATAATAAATTAAATCATGTCAACAACTAACAATTTTAAAATTGATAATATTAATTAACTACAAAAATAATAAATTTAAACTTGTCATGTCCATAAAATTTTAATTATTTTCACTTAAATTTAGTTAAATTACAAAAATTAAAAAATTATGCATGTAATTGATAAGGATAAATGACCCAAAAATCTCTAAATTTATACTTATTTTTACTAACCCAATTAGGAATAAATTTTGATATTATTTATCAAATTGATCAATTAAAAGTTTATAATAAAATTAGGCTTAATATGTAAATATACCCTAATTTTATAAATTTTGTCAATTTTACTTTAATTGAAAATTAGTTGCAATTTTTAGTAACAGTCATAATTGTAAGAAAAAAAATTATTAATTAAAAGAATAAAAAGCTAAAGTGATCCTAAAATTTTTAAAATTTTTTATATTGATTATATAATTATTAAATTTTGATTGAAATTAATTATGAACTTTTTAATTTTATAAATTTAATTAATTAAGTGATTAATTTGATTGTTAGTAATTTATCAAATTTACAAAATTAAAGAAATCGATTAATTTCTATTAAGCTTAAAAAACTTCAGTTTTACCTTTCAAATTAATATAAAAATATTATTATTAATATTTTTAATTTAACTTTAATTTTTAAATTGGTATAGAATTGAAAAAAAAAATGTAAACTTTTAGGTAAATGTTTATCCATCAAACCATAAAATTATAAAAAAATACTTAAGTTTTTTTTTTTCATCTTTTTAACAGAGCAAAAATGTTTTTTAGGAAAACTGTAGCTTAGATTAATCATGAGAAGGAACATCAGCTCTAACAAAAAGAATAATAGAAGGAAGAACCTCTTCCACCCAAATAAAATTTTGTCTAGAAATTTGAAAAGCAAATTTAGCTAAATTTTGAGCAACTAAATTGCAAGCTGTAGAGACATAATTAAAAGAAATAAATGCTAAAGAAGCTGAAATTGCAAGAATTTCGAACACAATCAATTCTGAGTGTGATCTGTCAGGTTTTTGACCTTGAATAGCAGAAATCAAATGTAGACAGATGCAAGTCAACAGCAAGAACAAGTCTAAGCGAAATTTTAATTCATATAGTAAATAATATGTTTTTAAATTAAATAAATATATGCCTAAATTTGACTAAAATAAAGAATTCTTTTTCAATTTGATTTCTACAAATTTTAATTTGTTTTATTTAGCTCTTCATTCAAAGAAAATAAAAAAGAGTAATTAATTTTTTTTTAGCAAAAATGAGTTTTTCTTATAAAAAAATAATACATTTCAAGAAAAATAATTAAAAAAATTATAATAAAAATAAATATAAAATTAACTTTACTCTTAAATTTTATTGGTCAAATTATTAGAGTAATAATATTCTATCTAACAGTTATAATAAACATATTAATAAAAAATATACTCTGTTTAAAATTAACATCAAATCATTTAATGAGTTCGATGACGAAAATTCTTTTTTATATTGAAAAAATAAATAAATTTTCATAAAAAAAATAATTTTACCTTTTATAAATAAAATAAATATAAATATAAATAAAAAATATATATATAACATCAAAATTTTACTTAAAATAATAATAAATAAGTTAAAATAAAATAAATATTGTATTGTTTTAATGTAATGCACGTAAAATGAAGATGATAGTGAAAAAAAGGGAAACAAAAAGTTACAGAATAAAAAGAAAAAAGAGAGGTAAAGAGAGAAAAAGACGATGGTTAGGTGAAAGCAACATTATTGCTATTTA
Source organism: Aleurites moluccanus (assembly GCA_948193065.1). Classification (NCBI taxonomy): domain Eukaryota; kingdom Viridiplantae; phylum Streptophyta; class Magnoliopsida; order Malpighiales; family Euphorbiaceae; genus Aleurites; species Aleurites moluccanus. The sequence goes on from CANXYC011832567.1 coordinate 10,911, forward strand.
GGTTTTTGCAGCTTTTTTTTTTTTAGAGTAATTAATGATTAATAAATAATGTCCTCTAATTAAAATGAGCTTTCAAATAAAATTTTATTAGCAAATAATTCACATCCATTAATAATTCTTTTCTTTTAGAATTAGATAAGAAAATTCAAATTTGAATTTATTTGCTAATTCATATATATGTTTACAATTAATTGACATATATTAATAGCAATCTCAAAACAAAACTCAAATAATTGAAAAATAAAATATTTAATGAAACAAATTTTTAATTTTTAAAATTTTAAAATAAAGGTCGTATTGCCATTAGACTAATAACCAAACAATGAGTTGCGTACTCACAATTTTGGAGGTTATCTGTTGAAATCATAATAATTATCTTCTTTAAAATTTCTAACGTACCAAAACATTTTTGCTAAAATTTGGGAAGTGATTATGAAAAAATTGATTATAAATAATAAAAAATATTTTTATAAAAGTTAGATTTTGATATTTATAAAAAATTTATTGAATTTAAAATTTATTATTTATTTTTATTATCAAACACTACAATAAATAATTTTGAGTTAAAAATTCAATCGACTAAGTGCCCGTTTGGCACAGTTTATGAGAAAGAAAAAAAAAATTTTTGGGTGAGAAGTTGATTTTGGCTCAATTTATAGTGTTTGGTAAATATCAAATTTAATAAAAGCAATTATCTGAATAATTAAAATTCAACTATTTTGATAAGTTAGAAATTGAAACTTTTCAAAATAACTGAATTTTAGATTAAACGCATAGCTGTTTTTAAAAAATAAGTAGACAAAAATCCCCTTATAAATTTATAACCAGTTTTTATATTGCATTTTACCAAACACAAACATACAGTTAATTATTTTTGAAAGTATCATTTTTTAAAATAAAATTTTTTTCCATATGAAAAATTATTTTCATAAGTTATGTCAAACTAGACCTAATACTTTTACCCTAATTAATAAATTTTGAATCCTCAAACCTATATCATAATATTCTCAATTGATAATTTAAAATTCATTAATTATAATAAAAGTATTATGATATAATAGATTTTTTAATTCAAAATTACTTATTTGAAGTTTTTACAATGAAAATAAAATATATTTTGAGTTAATTAAGTTTTTTATAAATATCATAATTCAATTTATTTAAAAAAAATCTTTTTTAATAAAATGCTTTTAAAATAATAATTTTATACTGTCAAAAATTCTTTTTCCATAATTACTTTCAAACACTAAAAAGGAGAACTAGAGATGTCTTACGAGAAATATGGTCGACCAAATATGTTTTACAATTCCAATTTCAAAAGCCTTCCTATGTTTATATATATATATTTTTAAAAGGCATAATTATTATTCAAACAATCGTGGAGTTGCATTTTACCATTCATTTATATTTTCTTAAAATATTTTAGCATATATAAATTATTATTATTATTATTATTATTATTATTTACTTTAAATATTATTTTTTGATAGTTTTAATTATTAATATAAAAAAATACGAGTCAGTCGAAAAATAATAATTTTTTTTTTTATATCTACTAGTCTATATATTATGTAATGATATGAAAAAAAATAAAATAAATTCATATAAATTTAACATTTTTAAAACTTTTATATATATATAAATTATGTTATAATTAATAAATCAGTCCTTAATTTTTGAAAATTAAATTAAATGATTTGAGGTTTATCAATTCATATATATATATATATATATATATATA
>CANXYC011832718.1:0-13247 GCA_948193065.1 Aleurites moluccanus
GCAATAATCCCATACTTTGAGCTTAGGATAGCAACTTTGCAACCTACTCATCTAACCATCCAATCTTTCATCATTTGATCCAACAGTCAGATTTAATCAAGCCTAAACTAATACCATAAGGTTGCAAATACTTAATAACTCCATATTATAAAGGAAATGACCAAAATACCCTTAATGCAACCAAAACACTGAAATCGCACAACGTGCTGATAACAATTTTTCAACCAGGATTATTTCTTAAACTACTGCTCAAATAAATAAAATAAGGCCATTTTCAAGTCTTTAAATTATTTTCTCTCTTTAAATATGATATTAAATCCATAAAATTCCAACGGGCAAAAAATGACCATTTTGCCCCCAGTTCATCAAAAACTCAAAATTTCCCGATTAAGTCCTAGTAGCCTCTGGACTACTCCTATGCCTAAAACTAATTCAAATAACATGCATAATCATCAATTCCATGCATAAATACATATTAATAACACAATATAAAGAAATCAAAAATCTCTCCCCGAAGATCTCTATAAAGGTTAGGTTCAAGCTAGGCTGAGATGTTACAATTTCAAGTTCAACAAGTGAGCTTCCTTGTGATAAAATTTGAGAACCTAACTATATTCCTAAGTCATCCAACCATTAAATGCAAAATCAGTGCTCAAAAGTCTCAATCTTGAATCCAATTCTGCCCAAAATAATGCACTTTTGCAAACGACCTCTCTAAGGTGTCTAAAGTGAAATCTATGGTTATTTACGATGTTTTAAGGCTGTGGATTAATTTTGGTAGCATTTGGAATTGATTTGGTTAGGATAAATAAAAACAGAAGTTTAGTGCTCAAAATTGATTTTCATGAGAAGCATTCTGCTAAAAAAAGAGGACTTTTGTAAATGAGTTTATTAATTTGGCTTAATAGGTCTTGATGGTAGTTTAGGTGTTATAAGGTTGCTAATTAATTTTGATGAGGTTTGGATATGGTTTGATATGAAAAATGGAAGTTAGAATCAATCAGGTCTAGAAATTTAAAATAGGCAAATTCAGGTTTCAGATTTGTAACGAATTTGAGCCATGAAAACAACAGCAAAATAAAAAGTATTTATAAAATTTGAAGCTAAGAAGCTGAATAAAAAGTTCAAATAAGAAAAGATCACGAAATTCGTAATTCTTGATAGTGAAAATCTGAATTGAAAATCCTGTTTAAATGAAAATTGATTGGAAATTGAAAGACTAGAAATGAAAAAAAAAAGAAATTGAAAGGTAAATTGCAAGTAATTTAAAAACAAGAAATTAAAGACTTGATGAATAAAAAAAAGTTGCTCTTTCATTATTTTCATTTCTTGTTTTTTATCTTGCTTTTCCTGTCATTTATGCATTCTATTTTAATAGTTTTGACTGTAGAGTTGAAAGGGGCAGAAATATTAATCCTTAGATAGGTGATGTAATGCCAGGTTTGAATCAGGTGAAGCAAATGTTTTGTTCTGTGTTTAGTAAGTTTGAAGCAGTTAAAATCTTTACAACACCATCTTTTCAAAAATTCTCTTGCCTTCTATATATGACTATAAACTATATAGGGTATCCCGAATGCATGGTAATCTCCACTTTACAATTGCCTGGTATATGTTACCGTAAACTATATAGGGTATCCCGAATGCACGGGAATTTCCACCTCACAAAGAGTTGGGGGAAGGTTTTCTGCCACACACATTATAATAAAGCAAAGCTTGAAGCAGCAGAAGCAATACCTTTGTTCTGTTTCAGGTTCCGAATAGTAATCATAACAGAGGAACCCAAAAATGCATGATTAGAAAATATTCAAGTAGCCTTGTAATGTTTATTATTTTTTTGCTCACACAAGTTCTGTGCACGGTATGCACTTTTAAGCGTTCCAGCTGCAAGTATATCATTCCTGTATTTGCTTTTGGTTAAATTGTCTCTATAATCACAATATAAAGAACAGAGTTTCCATTTCAGCAGAAGGTGATAGTAACAGTTTGCTTCGGCACTTTAATTTGCTTCAGATTAGAACATCTAGCGGTTAATAGGTAAAGTTATGATTTGATTCTCAATGGGCGCAAGGTTTGAATATCACATTGAAAGAAAACGCTACTCCAATTAAAAGAAAAATAAACTGATAACACTTAATATGTTAAGACATTTTGTCGAAGCCATCATACCAATAAAATTTCAGAAACAATAGGCTAACTGTTATTCAGTTGTTCCTGAGATCACGAGAACTAAAAAAGTATGAAATCTTGCTTTTGATGAAACAACTACCCATGGCAAGTCATAACCACGCTGTTCGAAGCAAGCAAAGGAGAAAATCCTTTTAGAAAGTAAATTCATTTGGCCAATGCACCTATTGTTCTCAATATGACTTCCCGCAGTGTATCAAGCTCCCAGCACCCAAGAAAAGACCGAAAATGGCAGCACTGCCTAGAGTTGTTTGTCCAATGTGCCTAATCTTCAGAAGTCCAGGCACCTACATTTTAACAACTAAAAAATAATGAACAAAAATCTAAATACCTTAATTTATATTTACCTTCACATAATACAACACATCTGAACCAAGATGATGAAGATGATAGCAACAAAACTAATAATAGTAGAGAAGAAATGGGAGATGGGAGAGGAAGAGCTAAAATGATTGCTAAAATTTGTGGTTAGCTAACTGGCAAATCGCTTATAGGCAAACAGACAATATCACATGGAAGCAAAGTCAGGAGAAGCTCAATGGCTTTGCCCCCGGGGTCTATTGCCTTCTTCACCTTTACAAGGCTTCAGATAATTATCTGCACTCATTGGCATGGAAGACCAAAAAATCTTTTCTCATCAAAGCAACAGAAAAAAGCAACACTAAGTTTCACAAAATCTTAAGAATTTATTCTCGCTTTTCCATTTTCGTATTTTACTTATTATTATTATTGGTATCATTGTGCTATGATTGGGATATAGAAACAAATAAAGGAAGAGATGCCTCTTAGTATAATATAACAGTACAGTAATATCCCAGCACACTGTAACAACTTTTCAACAACTGATTTGAGGTAATATGAAACTTTAGGAAAAACATAATAAGCATACAATTCAAGATTCCAGTAGATCCAGAATATGAGGATAACAAATTGAGCAGCCCAAATTCAGTATCAATGGCCTAACATAATCAAGACTGAAGATGTGTACCAGTAACCATGCATGGCTCAAATTAATGCAACAAAACCACAAAATCCTTTCACTTTGGTACTCAACTCATAAAAACAATAGTATGGCTGACCACAAAAATGGATTCACTAGGGTATCACATCAAATGCTAAATTGGAAGTCCATGGTAAATGCTTTAAAAGAATCACATACAATTTCATGCAAATCCATCCACTGGAATTTCACACAGTGACTCATTTGTGTACTTCTGCTTTAAATAGTTCCACTCATTTGCATGATTCAAATATATTTTTTTAAGAAAACATTAGGTTATGACAGCACTTTAGACTCATCAAATTGCAGTAAACTTCAATTATTTATTCATATGGCTTAACAATTGAACAACTGATAAACTACATGACAAAAATTTAATGTCAGATGTCTATACGTGTTGATAAAAGGCAGCAGAATAATGAACAATCATTTACTTGCAACTTAGAGTGCATAAGGTTTGGCGGAGGGCTTAGTGGTCAGCAGTTGGCCTTCTACCGCTAAACCGAAGTGTTTGGTAAAAGATTTTAGGCTCGCAGCTTTTAAATTCTCAAAAGCAGCATTCTAAATTTTTAAGGCACTGCTCTCTACTTCTTGAAGCTAAGAATAGTGAGGTTTTTGGACTTTCTTAGTAGCATTTAAAGTTACTATTAAAGAAACAATCCTTGTTTGATTTTATTTACCAAAATAACAAGTCATTTTTACTATAAAACTTTCGAAATGTCCTGAAAGCTTTCAACATTTTTAACTTTACCATGAAAATTCTTTTATTCTTTAACAAAACACTTTTATTTTAAGAGAAAATAATACTTTATAATTGATCACTTAAGGCTATTTTAAAAATAATATTAAGAAAAGATTATAAATATAAAATTATTTTACTGAGCATATTTTATAAAATTTTTGTAGATATTGTTATAATACAAATATATACTTCTTTAACAATTAAAATTTTTTTAAATATAAAAATATAATGTCCTTTTTGGTCATTTTATAATGCAAATGCAATCTAAACCGTTAAGTTACCAAACACTATATTATTTATTACAACAACTAACAGTTGGCCATTGATCATCACTGCAAACTGCACAATAACAAATCCTTTAGACCCACCCAAAATAAACAACCAGTAATTGACTTTTTTTTTATGAAATTATTGGCAATATTCAAAATTAATCAAAAACAAATTACAAAACCCTCCCTAGCATTGAACAAAAATACACTCAAATTATTTATTTTCAATTGGAATAATAAACACTTTTGTCCTCCCATTACACTTTCAGTTCCCATCTTTTAAGCCATTAAGCAAGCAAGCAATTTAAATCCATGACACCAATTAACAATTATACATGTACTTTATACAAATATTGTAAAGTTGGCCGCCGGCATAATAAACTATTTTAATAAATGTAACTATTCAGTCCATTCAGCATTTATACTATGTGATGATATATATGAATAAGGTGGATTAAGATGTGGGATGAAGTCAATCCCTAATGAGACAACCTAGTGGTTGAGGTCTCCATTTCAAACTACTAGGATGAGTTGGTGAAGATCTACAGAATGACAGAGAAAGAAAGTGTGATAGTAGGAGAAGAAGCAAGTTCAGTGGAGCAAGCCTAGTTGCTGATACCATCAATCCCAATGGAGTAGCTCGCCGACAAGATAAAAATCCACACGTCAATTCATGTCTCATGAGAGAGATGAAGCACAAAGTTGAATTTTGCGAGAGAGAATGCAATGCGTCCAGTCACTTTTACTCTTTTTAACTCTTGAGTTTTTTTGATGAGAAATGCAACGTTTTTCTAAATTTTCCCTCTTTAAAGAAACCAACCTAAAATGTTTCAAGATGTTTTTGTTTCCAAAAATGTTTTGAAACATTGAAGAGTCAACCAAATCAAATTTTCATGCATCATAGGTGGGGATCAATGGCAGTGAGAGGTAGGAGAATATGCAACGTGTGGAGACCAATGGGTTGTGAGAGGTAGGAGTATATGCAATGTGTAGCGCTCTTGCACGAAAAGAGGAAAATGCTTAATTTGATTGCTCAAACAATGGTTGGTTTAGTTTAGATGAAACAAAATAAAAGCACATTCTATTTGGTTTTTCAAATACTTTGATTACCATGTCTAGCCCACCCTTAAAAGGAGAGGCGATGATTGAGTGAGGAGGTATAAAAGGTAGTGAATAGTGAAAGAGAATGGTACAAAAAACTACCCAAAATGTGATAATGGGGAGACTTGCGAGCAATATAAAAAAGCAAAAATAGAGAAGAAAAAGGCTGTGAGCCAAGTAAGAGTATAAACCTTTGAAAAGATGTATGAGAAACTCAAAATGAAAGAAGGTGAAAAGGTTAGCAAGGACGAGAGAAAACAAATATCGATATGTCAATCAGGTAAGATATATCAAGAATAAAGAAGGAAAGGTATTGGTAAAAGATGAGTACATTAAAAAAAAGTTAAGGAGTTACTTTTACAACCTTCTTAATAATGGCCAAGGTGATAACATGATTGACATAAACCACATGACTATAGAGAAGAATATGACATTCATTAGAAGAATTAGATTTTCAGAAGTCAAAAAAGTTTTAAAAAGGATGAAAGTTGAAAAAACATGCAGTCCCAATGGAATCTTGATTGAAGTATGGAAGTGTCTTGATAATATAGGAGTAGCTTGGTTAACCAAAGATTGTTTAACAAAATCTTAACTTCAAAGAAAATGCCAAATGAATGGAGAAAGAGTAGTACCCATTTTTAAAACAACAAAAGAGACAATCAGAGTTGCTCAAACTACAGAGGAATTAAACTCAAGAATCATACATTGAAGTTATGGGAAAGAGTTATAGAACATCGCTTATGTGGTGTTACATCTATCTCTGGAGTTCATGCCAAGTCGATCAACCATGGAAACGATCTTTCTCATTAGAAACTTGAGGAAGAAATACAGAGATGCGAATAAAAATTTGCATATAGTTTTCATTAATTTGAAGATAGCTTATGACAAAGTCCCAATAGAAGTTTTATAATGAATGTTATATGTAAAGGGATATCGATTAGGTACATACAAGTATTAAAGGACATGTATGAAGAAGCGACTATTAATGCACAGTTGGAGAAGACTTAAAAGGCTTTCCTATATCAATTGGGTTGCATCAAAGATCCGCAATAACCTCTTATCTCTTTGCCTTGGTTATAGATGAATTAAAAAATAATATACAAGAGGAAATCTCTTGATGAATAATGTTTGCAACCAATATTATGCTGGTAGACACATGAGAGAGTTAATAGAAAGTTAGAGTTGTGAAGGAGAATATTAAAGTTCAAGGGTTTCAGGTTAAGTAAAATCAAGACAGAATACATACATTGCATGTTTAGTGAAAACATAAGTAGGGATAATGAGAAAGTTAACTTGGATAGAGTAGCATTGTTCCAAAGCACCCACTTTAAATATTTAGACTCAATCCTTCAAGAGAATGGAGGTTGTAAGGAAGACGTTAGCCATAGGATAAAAGTTTGGTAGTTGAAACGAAAGTTTGCCATGAAAGTCCAATGCGACTACAAGATTCATAATAAATTGAAAGGAATATTCTACCATACAGTTATTTGATCGGCTATGTTACATGATAGTAAGTGTTGGACAATGAAAAAATAATATGTATCGAAGATAAGGGTTGCCAAGATTAATATACTAAAATGAATATGCGGTCATACTAGAACGGATAAGATACATAATGAAATCATTAGAGATAAAGTAAGAGTTGTATCGATTGAAAACAAGATAAAAGAATGAAGATTAATATGATTTGGACACGTGAAATGTAAATCTAGGGAGGCTCCAATTAGAAAGATTAAGCATATCATGATAGAGAAGAGGAAGAAAGGAATGAGTAGACCTAAACTAACTTAGATGAGAGGAGTACAGTATGATTTACAGACATTACAATTATTAGAAGACGTCACTCCGAATAATTTAAAATAAAAAATGAAGAATCCATATAGTCAACCCTAATTAATTTTGGGACAAAGTTAAGTTGAGTTGAGTTTTGATTAGCATGCCTAGCTTTCGGAATAGCGATCAGGTTTTTGGCTCATGGATTTGAAACTGTAAATTGTGGTCTCTCTATCTTACAAATGATCCTCTATTCTTTTCTTAATACCACAACCTCATCTAGTTTTGTACTTCCTCAAGATTAAAAAATTTATATATGTAATCATCTACAGTAGCATTCTTAGGTTTATCTACTATCCAGGAAGAAGAAAAGCATAAAGGAGAAACATTTTATTCATCTGCGATGGCATAGTAAGCTCTATCTACTATCTAACAAAAAGCAAAGCTCTGAGGAGAAACTTTTTAGTTAGCAAATCCAACAGGAACTGTGAAGACCTTAGTTTGAATCTCAACAATTTAACGTGTGGATTTCAGTATTAGGTCAGATATAATACCTTATACCGAATTGCCTCGTATGTCCCATACACAGCACCTAGAGAGAAAAGACACAATTAGATATAATCATTAACATTAAGCATGGTAAGCTGCACTTCAACAGTTAAGCAAAAATAAAATATACAACCAGAACACCTCTTTTCTCGTAGCAACTTATTCTTTTCAGCACTTCCATCCAAGATTAATATTCAAGGATGAAAAAATGCTAAAAAATGCACTGATCTTAGGTATGATGTGACAAAAATAAACACCAAACAAGATAAGGTCCATTAACTGTTACAATAACTACATAAGCATATATTTTAATACAGACCGCAGATGTTAAAACCAGTTTTTTTTTTTTTTGTGGATGATCCAATGTGGGAACTATAGTTCCAGAATTAAGAAACGAATTTTACTATTTCCAACATACTTTCTCTTCCTCAAAGATGAATATTGAGTTTCTAGCAGACTTAACATCTCAATATCAAATAACATGTGCAGTCATTTCACTCCGAGTAGACACAGCATAAATTGAATATTCTATCGCCATTTAGCCGTTTAGCATCAACTGTGGGATTCATGACCATACATGACCGTATCTTTTATAAAAAGAAAAAAGGTAAATAAGTGTCAATCTGTGTTCCTGTGTTGAAGCAAAATGTTCTTATTTAATTTGTCAAATATAACAAATACAAATACAAATGTTACCCTCAAATAAGGGTCAAATATGCACATACTGATCAGAATGACATACACATAGAATAGATTTGATCACCACTTTAAACAACACATCTTCCAAACTGAAGCCTTCTCAATTACTGCTTCTACTGTCTTCAAAAGAAACACTGTACTTCCTTAAAACCCATGTCTTGGGCACAGCACCAGCAAAGCTTCTTTTATTTTCCAATGAGACAATAGTTTCATACCCTTTATTACTTATTTTCCCCAAAAGTAAATCCATAAATAACTAGACAAATAAGTAACCATATCCAACAAAAAAAAAATCCTTAACCCTCCGCTCCCTTACAAATCAAGCCACAGTCCTGGATCCAAATTTGACCATTTTTTAAACTAATTCACTGCGCAAGGGCAATACTGGCCATCTGCCCCCCACCCAGATACAATTCCAAGAAATTAGAAACAACCCGACATAAACAATAGCAAGAAGCACATATTGCGCAAACTAGAGTATCCATTCGTACCCAAGAAAACAATATCAAGAAGCAATCACAAATTGAGCGAAACTTTAAGTTGAGGAAAGCGTCCAGACATAAAAGTTAACGAGATTGTTTAGGGTTTAAGAGAGTTACCTACAGCGCCACCTACAGCACCTCCTACTGCAACGCCGGCGGTGACACGAGCCAGGCAACTATCCCTTGCCATTTTCAATAAGTTTTATGTATATAACTGTGTGTGGCTTCTTGCGGTTTGTTGCTGCTGATTGCTTTGTTTCGGAGTTACAGGGGCGGTGCCTTTTATTAGGGGAGTGACCCTGTTTTTGGCTTTTTGCTTTATGTCTACCCCATTCTATTTTTCGGATAAAACCTTTTGGATTAATATTCGATTTAATTCGTATAGCTTCAAAATTATTAATTTTAATTTCTATATTTTTTATAAAATACAAATAAAAATTTTGAAAATAAAATAATATATTTTACAATATCCTAATTAAGTTACTAAAATACAATTAGATTATTATAAAAATTTAAGGATAAAATATTATTTTATTGACAATATTATATATGAAATTATACTGAATAATTCATAATATTAATATTATCATTAAAGAGATTTAAAAAATTAAACCTCAAAATTAAAATTCTTTAATTTTTCAAATAGTAAATTTTCAGTTATTTTATTTACAATATTATATATGAAATTATAATGTCTAATTCATAATATTAATATTATATTTAAAGAGATCTAAAAAATTAAATCTCAAAATTAAAGCTTTTTAATTTTTTTTTTAAAAGTAAATTTCAATAATATATTAAATAAATCTTAAAAATATTTTTTATAATGAACCTAAAAAGGTTTTTTTTTTTTTTTTTTTGTGAGAAATTGATATTTCTCCTTTGAGAGTAAAAAATTTGAATGATTTCACAAACTGTAGAAATAGAAATTTTAATTTGTATAAATGAATAAATATTAAAATGTGACTCATAAATATTATTTAGTAATTGAGTAAAAATTAAATTAAATTCATTAAATAAATATATTTTAAGTGACCAATTAAATTTTGCCACATAAGTTAAGTGTAAATAATCATAGTTATCAAAATCAAATTGAATCGATCGGTCGAATTAAAAATATTGAAACTGAATAAAGGACGGTCGGTCAATCCTTTTACTCATTTCGAAGAACCAAATAAAAACTAATGAATTGGTTTATTAATTGATTGAATCGATAGAATCGAATCGATTTTTTGGGTTAAGACGAGACAACTTTTTTTTATTTTTATTTTAATTTTTAATCAAAACGACATCGTTTTTGTCAAGCAAAATCGACGTCATTTTGAATTAAAAGAAATTAAAAAAAATTTCAATAATTTCATTTCAATTTTACCTGCCGCCAAAATCATGACTCTATTGCATGTTATCCTATTATATTAGATATTTGAGCAAGTGAATATCCATAACTTAGTATATATATATATAACTTTTGACTTAATGTAATTAGATTAACACCATAAAAAATATGGTCTTATATAGATTCTTGATTTAGCCATAATTACATTATATTTATTTTCATTATATTAATAATAAATATCAAATTATATATATATATATATATATATATATATATATATATATATATATATATATATATATATATATATATATACACTAAATTTTTTTGTTTATTCGATTTTTTAACTGATCTGATTGTGAAAACATTGTAAATAATACACTTTTTTTCACATCCTCTATAAACAGAGGGTTTCAAAGTTTATTTGAACATAGAAAAAAGACAAATTTAAAAGTTATGAAACTCTCACAAGTTAAAAACATCAAGGGACAATGAACTTCCTACGTTCAAGCGATTGGATTATCATTACTCTACAAATCAAGTTATCAAACCACAAGTCTTTAACAACACATTCGTTGTTTATTGGAGATTCATCCAATTTCTTCATCAAATCGAAGAAGAAAATTTTACCGGTTAAAAATAAATTCTACCAAACCCTTAAATCACGTTTGTCATGAAGGAAAAAATCAAAAGATCAAAAATTTTCCTTGTAAGAATTTATTTTATTTTATTAGAGATTGTACCTTTTTTAATTTAATAAATAAAATTTAATATTTATCGTTTTTTTTCGTTCCTGAATTTTCGAACATGAAATTTGTGTAGATAAATATTTGTGAACATTATTCACTTAAAACTAAAATAAGTTATTTTTGTAATTGTGCACATACAAAAAAGAATATTAGATAAAATTATGCAATCAATATGAAATCATTGATAAAATTTTAAAAATTAGATAAAATTGAAAATATATAATAAATTGAGTAATATATATGATAAATATATAGAAGATGCAGATGCATGGGCTTAAAAAACTAATTAAAGAAGAATAATTGTTTTAGCTACTCACCATGATTATTAAGCTCGTATTTTAAACTTAAAATCAGGTCATAAAATTAAATAGTAAAATTGTAAGATTTTAAAATAGAGATTTATTTAATCCAAAAAGATAAAAATGAAAATAAATTATGTCACGATCCGTTCTCAGGCTGCGACAATCCTAGGATGCGGGAGATGTCAGAGGCGACTGTCACCCGTAGAACCCATTATCACGTGCAATTATCTATAACCATCAAATTATAATACAGTTACCTAATTACTATTCATTCTGTTACTTTATGTAATTACCATCATCATAAACACATATACATTTATACTCCCAAAGTATGACATACACAAATATATATACAATAGCCATGGAGCATCTAGTATACATATAAAAGTATAGTGTTAAATAATTACACTGTCTATACAATACTGCATAATCCACAGAGAGTCAAAATGCTGAGATATCTGCCTCTTACTCTATACCCGAAAATGGAAAATAGTGAGAGGGTGAGTATATATGATACTCAATGAATCTAATATGTATCGACCAATAAATAGGAATGGAATATCAATAAACAATAGGTAGGTAAAATAATAAATCAATCTGCTCAAAAATCTTTTAATACAAAATCAAGTACAGAAATAACTGTAAAGTCAACACTCATATCAAATGAAGATATATCACATGGACAAGATAAATATAGGGTTATGAAACGCATAGAATATGTGTCAAACGCATATCAATTACATATCAATAAATATAAGACGGATCAGGTCTTATGACTAGGACTGATAACCCTTCCCAGTTAGGGTATAACAATACAATATTGTAACACCTACCATTTTCAGATTTCATTTTCGAATATATATATGTGTAGAAATTTTAAATTTTTATTTAACTAAATTAATTTATTCGGCAATAAGTATAATTTTTTACTTATTTTAATTATTGTGGAATAATGATAATGACAATAAATGAGAATGGGGAATATCAGTGTATAATACTGATTGATAAGATTGAGTTTCTAAAGTTGTAAAAATATTCTAAGTACTGGAAGTCAGGAATTTGCATGTCTGTAACGGATTTCTGTGATTTTGGTTAAGTGTTTTTAGCTGGCATTGGCGAGCTGGCCAGGCGAGCTAGCATTGCCAAGCTGGACCTGCGAGGAGGCCTTGCCAAGCTGGTCCTGAGAGGAGGCCTTGCCGAGAGGCCATGCAAAGAGGAAATAATGAAAAGGAAATGCGAAGAGGGAATGGCGAAGAGGATAGAAGAAGAGGCCATGCGAAGAGAAAATAGCGAAGAGAAAATGCGAAGAGGGAAATGCGAAGAGGGAATGACGAAGAGGCCATGCGAAGAGGAAATAGCGAAGTGAAAATGCGAAGAGGGAATGGCGAAGAGGAAATAACGAAGAGGAAATGCGAAGAAGGAATGGCGAAGAGAGAATGGCGAAGAGGAGATGCGAAGAGCAAAGTGCGAAGAGGAAACGCGAAGAGGGAAGTGCGAAGAGGCATATGCGAGCTGGCTTATGCGAAGTGGTATGGTGAGCCGGCAATGCTAGGAAGCATTGGCGAGCTGAGATTGGCGAGCTGGCGAACTCGCGAGCTGGAACAGCGGATTTGAATTTGCGGAGCGGGATTCAATTAATTTCGTTGCTAAGGCTGTAGCCTATATTAAAGAGGCAGTAACTTATTATAAAAGGGGCAGTAAATGAGGAAATTAAAAACACTTAAACACTTAAACCTTTTATTCTTTTCTGCTTCTGTGACCTGTGTTCTTCTTTTTCTCTCAAAAGATCCGAACACTATTTCTTCATCTTCTTCATCAGGTTTCACGATTTTCTCCATCAAAATTCTGGGAAAAATTGTGAAAATCCATAAGGATATTCTGTGACTATCACATTCCGTTTAAGCTTGAGGAAAGAGCTGGAAAATATTCTTGAGGCAGTGAAGGATAATTTCTGCCATTGACACTCATTTGAGGTAAGTGATTATTTGTTAGATTTTATTGATTTAATAGATATTATTGAGGTTAGAATGAATGGGTTTAGTGTTATTTTACATAGATTAA
>CANXYC011832916.1:0-16561 GCA_948193065.1 Aleurites moluccanus
GTATTATGGTACAATTTATATTGGGAGTATACTCTAGAGCTCCGTAGTTAGTCATTGGGGATGATAATATTTTGATGTATAATTTGTTGTTTTTTTGGGTTACCCTTGTTCCTTAGTGATGTGGGATATATCCTTTGATCAGTAAGGAACAAGAGGAAATTATGAATTGATATATGTAAAGAAATAAATTATGTTTATATGGATGCTAGAAATGATTATTAAATGATATCTATATTTGATATAAACATGTATGAGATCTAGGATATATGAGTTCTACGGGTTTATGGTGACCTTAAGCCTACCCTTGCCCTAGGACCGTCGCACCACTGGAGTTGGGGTGTGACAAAGGTGGTATCAGAGCTATAGGTTTATAATCCTTAGCATAGAAGATAGATAGAGATGCATGAGCACTAGTATAAGTGTTGATTAAGATAACTACAGAGCATAGGATTTGTGTCTCGTTCAATTTTGTTTTCCTTTGGTATATATATCTGTGTTAAGTATGCATAGTGAGTTTGATAATGTTTGTCCTTCTTATCAGTATCGAGATGCCTCCATGTCACAGCAGATGATGAGGTTGAGGCCGTCCTAGGCAAGAGCTACCTTCTGAAGAGGGTTCAGAGGGTGGTAATGGAGGAGATGAGGTTCCTCCTGTGCCACCAGTGGATGTGGCTCACATGACTCAGCAGTAAGATTAGTTGCAAAGGAACTATGTGATGATAACTGAGTTCATTACTTAGCAAAGGCAGCAGCAGGTACCTCTATTTCAGGTTTCAGAAATCCCTGTTCCTCCAGTAGTTCCACCACCTGTAGTACGACAAGAGGAAGAGGTATCATTTGAAAAATTTCTCAAGCCTAAGCCTTCAGAATATAAGGATGAAATGGATCCTACAGATTTCCTAGAGGAAATTGAAGAGAAAGTTCAGATTCTGCAGATTCCTGATAGAAGAGCTATAGAATTTGTGGGATATTTAATGAAGGCTAAAGCAAAGGATTGGTTCAAAAGAAGCATTTTTGGTATGCTTCATGAAAATGAGGACCTATCATGGGAGAGATTCAAGGAATTAGTGTTAAATGAATTTCTTCCTGAGAGTGTGAGGGAAGCTAAGTCCCTAGAGTTTAAGAGATTGTTTCAGACCCCTGGCATGAGTGTATCAAAGTATGCCAAGAAGTTCAGTCATCTAAGTAAATTTGCTCCTGCATTGGTGCCTATAGAAGTGGCACGGATTCAACGATTTCGCAGAGGGTTAGTGGCTCCATTATTTAAACTTCTAGCTGCTCTTGAATTTGATTCCTACTTTAAGTTGGTGGACAAGGCCATAATAATTGAAAACAGGGAAATGGAAGCCAGATCAGAAACGGTTGAAAAGAAGAAGTCCAAGGATGATTGTTCTTCCAAACCAGATAGTGGAATGAAGACTATGGTAGTGGATCATCAGTCAGCTCGTAAGAGTGGGTATAGACGACCATCAGGTAGACTACAACATAGTCGGACTACTCCTGGACCTAGTTCTCAGATGAGCCATGGATCAGCTAGCTTTGCATCACCTAGGGCTCTTAAACCTCTTTGTCCTATCTGCGGCAAATTTCATAGTGGCCCTTGTCATTATACATCAGGAGTTTGTTTTAGATGTGGACAGCAAGGTCATTTTCTCAAGAATTATCCACAACCACCCTTTGGAGGTAGACCTCAAGCTTCACAGGCTATAGTTTAGATGAGTAGAGAGAGGATCACTAGTCAGCAGCAAAGAGGAGGCAGAGGTATTCTAGGTAGGACTAATGAGACTGGTAGAGGATCAGGACAGCATGTGGCTCAGGATTCTGGATCGACTCTTATGGGTAGAGGCAGAGGGAGAGTTTTTGCTCTAGCACAGTATAAAGCCCACACATCCAATACAGTGGTTACAGGTATTCTTCCAATTCAAGCTTTGAATGCTAGAGTGATGTTTTATTCGGGAGCTACACATTCCTTTGCGTTATCATGTTTTGCTAAGAAGTTGCATGTGCCTTGTGTATTGCTTGAAAGTGTGTCGGTTGTTTTTACTCCTTTAGAGAAAGAGTATCACATCCCAATTTTAGGAAATGTGATGGTTCTAGGGTATGGGGAAGGCGTAAGACTACCTAAACCCGTAGAACCCTATTCTGTATTTCTACAGAAAATTCGCCATAACTTCCCTACTTCTACAATATATCCCAGGATTCAAGTCCCTCCCTTCATATTCACAATAACACAATCTGCACAATCAACACTTCTATTCCCTTATTCATCTCATACTATAGCATACATATTACATTTAATACCCTTTTTCCAAATTCAATATTTTACATCTCATTTACACAACTTCATTCTTTTATATTATCTTACTAAATCCTTCATTACAAAACCATGGAACTACGAAAGCAGAATCCCTAATTACAAAATAAAGAGTCTTTACATATATACATAAAATTTCACTCTGGAGGAAGAGGGAAGAAGTGGAATCACCTCTATCTACCTTGCTCCTGAAAAATATAAATCCACGAGAGTCAGATACGAATATCTCAGTAAGTAACAACATATTACCACACTTGTGGCTAGGTATTCAATGCTATATACAAGAAAGATAATGGTTCAATATATATATATACATTAATGAATGTCAAATATTAATAGGAAGAATTATAGCCATTGTAAAGAACATCGTCAAATGAAATTTAAAGGTATATCAATGAATTGGTTATCAACAATTGGTTATAACAAATGCTATACAATTTAATAATAAGGAGAATACCAATGTATTTCATTATTTTGACAGATAATCAATATACCAAAAACTCAGGAGAGGCTATATCTTGGTAGCATGCCTACATGGTAGTCATACGGTTGATCGGACCGCATGGCTAGAGCCTTACCCCCCTCTAACTAAGGTTAGTCAAAAAGTACAATGTGCACAAAGTCTCGATGTATTATCATAGCCCCATCGAGAGGGCTATTTGTCATGTACATACTATACATTAATAGGGTTCATTACATAATGACCTAAGGTCCGTTATGCATTTATCAATAACATTAACAATGCTTATATCAATTATGTAACAATAATTAGGTAATTATATGAAGATATCAATTAGGTTTTCGATAAAAGATAATAAGTCAAGTCATTCCAATGGCTATAATTCAAATTAATTAATACCAAGGATGCATTCAGAAGCAAAGTGAAATTACACATCTGTTTTACTATAATAGGTTAACAATTCGATATCATATATATATCCATATTTGGCTATTCAAGAAATATGGGATTCAATAGATTATTCAATTATATGCAATGATAATTCCGATGAAAACATACTTGAATGGAAACAAAATTGAAGCAAGAGGAACAATGTGCATTGGTCAATATTTATTAACTTACAAGGTGGTTTCAATAGTTAGAATTGGGAATAATTACAAATGAAATAATATATAGTTACTCACCTTACAAACCAAAACACCCAAACTAAGGTCCCTTCTTAAGCTTCATTTTCTTTTCCTCTTGAAGCTAAAATACAATTTAAACACAATTTAGGTTCAATCCAATGTTGAATTACACAAATTCTAAAGTAACTTTGAAAAATCCCTTAATTATCAAAATTTCAGGTATTGACAATCCTGGTTCATTTATCAATGTCTCCCACTATACTTATCCAATTGTTTCAATTATTTTTCCTAATTAAAATATACATCTTAGGTTCTAATATTTTCGAAATTGAGGCCATTTCAGTCACTACACAATTTATGGTGAATTTCCAAACTAGGGCCTGCAACTCTGCAACCAGTCTGCAACTTTCACCCAAACAGTCTTCACTCTTTCACTTATAACTCAGTATCTAAGTGTCCAATTCCCATTATATTTTCATTGGTTTTATTTAAGACATAAAGGAACATTTTTTATGTTTTGAGTTTCCCCTGAATCAGATCTTATGGTCCTATAAAATGCAAAACTTAGTAGGGTATCTCAGTGGAAACCCTAACCCAAGCTAGTCTTGATCAGGGTTCTGTATCTCACAACACATCAAGAATTTGGCAAAACTTTATTCTACACATATAATATGGACACATTTATATACAACTTTTAATTTTTATAATTTTCAAAATTCTGATTTTAAGGCTACGAAATTGTGGGCTCAATATTCTGCTTGCAACCAGGAATTTCAGAATTTCAGAAATTTCAGAATTTTTCCCCAACACAACTTCACACAACAAGCCTCAATTTTATTTCTAACTATTAATTACTTACATATAACCTCATATAAGGTTTCTTGCACTATAAATTTGATTTATATTATACTAATTCAAAAATGAAAATTTTTACCTAAACCAAACTCTAACTCAATCTTCCCATCTAACATGTTTCTTCCAATTCTAACTCCATAGAAATACTATCCAATCTCTATTCTCTCATTTACAACAAAAAAATCAAACTTTAGAGCAAGGGAAGAAATTACCTCTTGAGATCCTTAGCTCCAAATGCTTGATCTAAGCCCAAATAGTTTAATTAGAGATGATGGAGATGATTATTTGTGAAGGATGAAAGGTTGGATCATGGATTTTAGGTAAGGTATGAAGAAAATTTTCTCTTTAAGCTTCAACAATGGTGGTCGGCCATGGGGGTGTTCAAATGGAGAAGATGATTCATTTGGCTAAGGGTTATATATGTCTATTAGTTTAAAATTTACCCATATTTACCATTTTGCTATTTTCAATTTAATTTCTCTCTCCCTTTAATTCTTTAAATACTTTTCTACATTTGATTAATTTCGGTTATTGATCTCTTGAAAATCTCGAAAAAAAAAATTCTACCCGATTGACGGTTCATTCAGTTTTTCATAAATTTCTTCTAAACTCTTAATACTTTTTCTTAATTTCTTTTTAAACTTGGGTAAGTTATTACACTTTTAATAAATGAATTCATCCCAGAATGGGCATAAAAAGAGAAATCCTCAATGGAAAAAATAAAATAAAATAAAATTTAATGTAAACAAATAAAAATTTAGTAGCTTAATGAATAAAACACAATAAATTCAAATTTTTTTCCTCAAAACAGTTTTCAGCATGTATAGTATCTTTAAGCTCTATTTTGTTATGAGTATCCATAGCCGAATTTTTGAGGGGTCATGGCTTCCAAAGTTTGAAAAATTTAATAAATATTACATTTAGATTTTTTATTTTAAAATTTAGTTATATTTTTAATGTTTGACCCCAAAATTGATTTTTGGAGAAATTGAAAATATTTATTATAATATAGTGTGGCCCCCTATAAAAATGTTCAATCTCAGCTGTTGGAGATACTGTAATTAGTACAATGAACAGATGATATTTAACTTAGAAATCTTGTATAAATTGGAAAATGTGCTCAATTCATTATCTAACAACTCAGATTTCAAATAAATATTAAAAAAAAAAAAAAACAACTCAAGTTTCTTTTTAAAAAATAAGGGTAAAATTTGTTTCTTAGGCTTCTTTTTTTCTTTTTTTTTTTGAACCTTTTGATAATTTTATCGTAATTTAAGAATTTAGTTGTGATTGTAACTTAAAAATTAAAATTAGGAGAAAATATATATATACAATTTTCTATCCTAATTAGCACTTTTATAAAGAAAAATATTATTTTATGAGACTCATCAATAACTTAATAAAAAGAAAAAAAGAAAAAATCTTAATCAAACAACTTGATTATTTGATAGAGAGAATAAAAAAAATGAAAAACAAAAAAAATAGTATCTGTCAATAAAAATAAGATTTTGAGCGTAATATGTTTAAAGATCTTCTTTTCCTTATTTGAAATTGTTATTTTGAGTTGTTGTTAAAAAAAATATTGTTAAAAATGTTGATTAGAGATTGTTTTAATTATAAAAATTTTAAAATAATAAATGATATTTTTAAATTAATTTTTATAATAATTTAGTGAATTTAATATATCACGTCAAATTATAAATTAATTAATATTGATTTGACATATTAACAAATTAATTATAATACACATTTTATGATTTAAATAGTTAATTAATTTACATGAGACAGTTTTTGCTTGACATATTTAATCACTATTGATTAATTTATAATTTTTTATAATAATTTATTCTTAGATAAATTTAATCCGTCATATCATATTATGAACTAATCAATATTAATCTGACATATTAATATATTAATTACAATATATATTATATTATATAAATAATTAATTATTATATTTACATCACGAGTAGCTTTTGCCATGATATATTTTATAATCATTGATTATATCATAATTTAATGTGGTGAATCACGTTCATTTAAAATTTTTTTATAAAAAAGTAATTTAAAAAAAATAACTAAAATACCAAATAAATTTTTAATTTATATTGTTAAATTTTTTCAATTCAATATGATGTGACGTACTAAATTTACCTAATATTTTTTTAAGGTTTAGATTAATCTTCCCTACAGACACCATATTACTAAGTGGAGGCAAAGCATGATCTCGCAATCTAGACGTGGAATTTTTTTATTTTTATTTTTTTAAAGAAGCCATTTGAGATATTGATTTCAGTAATAGAATCAAGTCCCTTAATATTTTGATATTTCAATAACTTTGTCCTTATTTCTTAACCCATAAAAGAAGGAAATTCTTAAGATATTTGCTATTATAGTGCAAGAGCCAAAAGAAATTAATATGGTAGAAATAGTGCTCATCTACTAGAAATGTTTTTCAATACCTAAACAAACGATTATTATAGTACTGATAAAAATAGACATCTACGATGAAAATTTGAGATTTTTATTACAAGATTTGAGTTTGAATCTTGAATTAAACAGGAGAGGGAGAATTACTCTTATTATTTGACTCACTAGTTAAAATTTCAATAAATCCAAAAGAAAAATACACCTAAAATAAAACAAAATAAAAATGGTTGTCAATTATTAGCCAAAATAATGGGTTTGTAATTTATAAACAGAACTTTATATGATAAAAAACAAATAGTAAAATTAACAAAGCATCAATCACTGTCACTAGGACTAATTAATTTGTGCTTAAATCATGACGTACCTGAAACGATTATAAAAATAACAAACACAAAGAAGTGAAAAGAAAAAAATAAAAACAAACGCAAAGAAAAAACCTTCTACATTGGCTAAATGTAATCGTATCTTCCCTTGAAATTGAAGTCCAATTATAAAGCTATTTACCATAAAACTAGAGGAGAATATATAAAAGAAAATTGATGTACATGAATTGTATTCTAGTCAGATCGATGATTTACCATAAAATTTAAGGAGAAATTTTAGTTAATTAATTAATTAATTAATTTCTCCAATCAATTTTATGGTACATCATTGACTGATAAGAATTCATTTTCAACTCTTTTTCGTATGTGTAGTATTTTGAATCATATGAATTTATTTGTTTACGATGATATTTATATTGTATAGAAATCCCAACTCTAACCTCAGTAACAAAATAAATAAGACAACTCCACTAATCTTATTTATATTTAAAATCTGATTCATTCTCATAAAAAAAATATATTTTATAAGCAGAGTATGTGTTGGATTTACTTGAAAAAAGAATTTAATCTCTTTTAATAAGCAAATTCATCCGATAATGGGCATAAAAAGAAAATTCCTCGATGGAAAAAATAAAATAAAATTTAATGAAAACAAATAAAAATTTAGAAGCTTAATGGATAAAACACAATAAATTCTAACTTTTTCACCAAAAAGGTTTCAGCATTTATAGTAATCTATAACCTGTCTTTTGTTATGAACACCCATAGCCGAAATTTTTATGGGGACATTGAAGGATCAAGACTTCTAAAGTTTGAAAATTTTAATAAATATTACATTTACATTATCTATTTTAAATTTTAGTTATATTTTTAATGTTTTACCCCAAAATTGATTTTTTTTGAAGAAATTGAAAATATTTTAATGAGATGTTTTTTATTTGGCCTTCTATAAAAATAAAGTTCAATCTTTGAAGCTGGAGATCATATACGTATCCATTATTGGGTAAGGGGATCGTGCATCTTAAATTTTAAATTTTTTAATAAATTACTTTTTAGTTCATAAAATTTGATTTATTTATATATATATATATATATATATATATATATATATATATATATATATATATTAGAAACTCACTAATTAATCTATATATTTTTATTCCTTTATAATAATTGGTCATTCTGTCCATTTTATTATTAAATCCTATAAAAATACTGAAATAACTTTTATTTATATTTAAAATTTTTCATCTTAACCATAGTTAAATTTCAATTATTTTTTTACTGTGATAATCTATATGAAGTGAATATTATAATTTAAATATATAATTTTAGATTGATACTAATTCAATAATTTAATTACAAGTTTTAAATTTTACTAGAATAATAATAAAATTTTAATGAGGTGGAGAATTATTTATCCGCACAAGGTTAAAATCTTAGATCTGATTTTCAATCCAATAGTATTAAAAATTATATTATAAAATTCACAATAGATTGACAAAATTATTAGATCGACAAAATTATTAGATAAACACTTAACAAATAAAAAGGAAAAATAATAAATTTTGAGAGAATTATTTTTCAGACAATATAATTGTGTTCATCTTTCTATTATTTTTTTTACGTCTATTTCTACTTTAATTGATAATTTACTATGTAAATAACGATGCTAAATTTTATTAAAATCGAATTTTGCCTCCTCTTCCCAAATTTTTTTAATCTGCCCTGCTGGAGATATCATAATGAGTAAAATGAGTAGATGGTATATAACTTAGAAATCTTATTTACATGCCTTGTATAAAATGGAATATGAGCTCAATTCATTATCTAACAACTCAGATTTCAAATAAAAATTTTAAAAAAGAACAACTCAAGTTTCTTTTAAAAAATAGGGTAAATTTTGTTTCTTAGGCTTTTTTTTTTAAAAAATTAGATAATTTCATCGTAATTTAAGAATTTACTTGTAATTATAACCTAAAAATTAAATTAGGAGAATATATATATATATATATATATATATATACACTTTTCTCTCCTAATTTGCACTTTCATTAGTAAAAATAATATTTTATGAGACTCGTCAATAATTTAATAAAAAGAAAGAAGATATCAAACAACTTGATTATTTGATGGAGAGCAGAGGTTGCATTTGTTCAGTTTGATTAATTTGAATGACGTTTATTAAATTAAATCAATCTTTTTAATTTAAATTTTTTTTTAAATCAAATCAAATTATCATTATAATCAAATTATCAGTTTGATTTTAATTTGATTTAATTTCATCATTTTCGATTTGTTGGTTTCAAACCAAATATTTCTTTTTATAAATAATCATTATTTTATTATAAACTTGGGGGAAAAATATTGACAAAGTGTTGGTGATTAAAAAAATATAAAAATAGTTTAATATACAACACAAAATTTATATATTCCATTAATTAACACATCAAAAACTTGTCTTTTTTCAATAATTAGATTCTTTTTCGAATAATTAGATTTTTATTTATTTATTTTTAATTAATTTTCTTGAATGATATTTTTTAAAAATTTAAAATTAATGTTAGGTTAAAAACAAGTATGTGAGTATATATAAAATAAACCAAAGATATTTAATTATGATAATAATAAAAAGTAATATATATATATATATATATATATATATATATATATATATATATATAATTCGATTCGATTCGGTTTCAAACAGAAAAAATGTTCAAACTATAAACTAAACTAAATTTTTGGTTTGTTCTATTTTTTAAATCAAATCAAACTAAACCAAATGAATGTGAAAACTGTCGATTTTGATTTGATTTGGTTTGATCAGTTTAATTAGTTTAGCTTCCACTCCAAACAGAGAGAATAAAAAGATTAAAAAAAAAAATAACATCTGCTTATTGTCTGCCTTTTCTTTTGCCAACTAAATCAATAAAGATAAGATTTTGAGCGTGTCTAAAAATCTTTTTTTCCTTACTTAAAATAACTTAAATAGCAAATAAATTCTTAATTTGCGTCATTAAATTTTTTTTCATCTCAATATAATGTGATGGATTAATTTAACCTAATATTTTTTTTTCTTAACTATCTTTACTAGTAATATGAGGATGAGGTCAATGAATTACAAGTTTAGATTACTCTTCCCTACAGAGACCATATTACTAAATGGAGGCAGAACATTTTGCAATCTATTTTACCCACAATACTTCCATCTATATACTCTCTTATAATTACTCTTCCATCTATAGAGACCATATTACTAAATGGAGGCAGTAATTCGCTGTCCTCTGTATACTATTTTAATGACAAATACACTCACTAAGGTTTGCTGCTTGAATAAATATTCAAATTCAATGTGAAATCCCACAAATCATAACTTAAGAATTGATGCTAAAAATCAGAAGATGTTGAAAGGCTGATACTATACCTCAGATTTTTTTATTTTTTTTTTTAAAAAAACCATTTGAGTTATTGATTTCAGTAAAAGAACAGAGTCCCTTAATGTATTGATATTTCATTAATTTTCTTATTTCTGTAATATCTGCCATTTTATTGTATTTTATTTATTATGCATTTGATTAATTTAAATTAATTAAGATGAAAATGTTTGAGAAATTCAGAAATTTTGATTGCAGGATTTTTTTTTTTGTAAGGCTAATTGCATGATTTTAAAAAAATAATTTGATAAAGTGTAAAGCATGAAAGTTGTGAATTTATGTCTCCTCTTCAATTTTGTAAAATGGCTTGGTAAAATTCTATGTGTGTGAGGAGTTATGCCTCCTTAAGCAGGACTTGTCTGGTTTGGTATTTCTGCAAGAAGTCTGTGTTTGTTTGAAATTTCTGAGAATGACTGAGACAGTTTGAGCCAAAGGTGTCAACATGAGAAATATTCTTTTGTGTGTTGTGATATTGGCTGTAAAATTTCAGAAAATTTGGATAAGTATAACTCAGTGGAGAGTGGATTTTCTTAGGTCTGTTTGGATGGATTTTTGGGACAGTAAGTCTGGGTGATTTTAGAGAGTCACCATGGTCTGTATAGTTGACTTTGTAATTTAATTTTTGGATATGTTAAGCCCCTGCATGTTTATTTTAAGTGGCAAAAAGAATCAGAGAGTTTGGATGTTTGTAACTCATTTGCGAGCTGATTAAGTATAAGTTACTAGGAAAGAGTATCAGTTTGGGCAGAGATTGGTTATGGCGAGCCGGCAAAGTGCGAGGTAGCATTTTACGAGCCGGCAATGCGAGCAAGCGAAGTGGCGAAGAGAGATTGCAGAAGTGGCAATTGGCGAAGTGGCATATGCGAAGTGAGGGTTGGCAAAGAGCAATTTGGTGAGGAGGAAAAGGCGAGGTGACATTATGCGAAAAGGCATTTTGCGAAGAGGTATTATGCGAAGAGGGAATATGCGAAGTGGCAGTTCGCGAGCAGAGTTTGACGAAGAGGGAGATAGGCGAAGCGAGTTGGCGAAGAGGCGAAGAGGCATTGCCGAGGCAGCATATGCGAGGAAGAGTTCGCGAGGAGAGTTTGGCGAGGCAGCATATGCGAGGTGACACATGCGAGCTGGATTAGCGATGTGATATTTGCGAAGTGGCATTGTCGGATCAGTTTGGCAAGCTGAAAAGTGCGAGCTGGGAATTGTGAGCTGGCTTATGAGAGGTAGCATTACCGAGGCAGGTTAGCGAGGTGAGCTGGCGAGAGAAATTTTAGGCAGTGGCCTATTTAACCCAGTAGCCAGTAGCATTTTCTTTACGATTTTTCTTTCTTCTTTCTTCGTTCTTCTTCAGTTTTTCTCAGAATTATTCCATTTCTTGTCTAAGACATTAATAGTCAAAATTAATGCATTAGATCTCTAGATTAACATATTATAAGGCAAAAATTATCAGATTCAAGCAGAATATTTCAGGAAGTCAGTTTTTGGAGAAATAAGGTAAATTTCTTCAAATTTCATTTCTCCTTTAGATTAATTAAGTCTGGCAGTTAGAATAATTAATTAGGGGTATATAGAATTTATTGCAAGTATTTTAAGGTTATACATTGTAATTAATATTGGAGGAATCAGAATTAATAGACTGTAATGAATAGTAACATGAATAGTAAATTCAAATTAAATGCAAATTTTTCTTTAAGAGATGAATTAAATTGATGATGGGAATTAAGAATAGACATTCTAAGATGGTTAAATATTCAGAAATCATGTTGAATATTATTGATTTAGGAAAATCCTAATTTTGTATATTTGGAAAAATTTCTTAGGAGAAGGAAATCAAGGAAATTGAGGAGATTATTGTGGGCAATCTGATAAAGGAAATTCGAGATTAAATAGTGTTGAGATAAGTATGAACATTGCATTTATTTATTATTTCTTTAAGATGATATGAATGAATATTTATAATGCTAAACCATATGATTCTTGCATATTTGACATTATATCATTGAGCTATTAATTGAAAATTTATGATATCCTAAAAATCGAGATTTCTCACTTGTTCATGTGATTACCATATATATGTATATAATGTAAGTGACTTGGTCAATCTTCTTAGATCAAGTTCACATGATTCATACTTGCTAAAAGTGATTGAAATTATGATATATGTTGATGGTCTTGTGACCAATAAGTTTTTGTGAGATTGAAACCACATGACCCTATGGATAGAAAGCTCTTCCCAATGAGAGTAAATTTATTGGTCCATCGTGCACTTTGGGAACCTAGTTGGTAGGGTTACTATATCAGTGTTCCACCTAGAGGGGACCACGAGCTCTAGGCGTATGCCTGGCCAAGCATGTGTTTGCGATAAGGTAGCAAGGACTACTGATGCGCTCTGTTGTAATAGGTAGCATGGCTATTGATACACTCTGTAGTTCTACCATGATATTTGATAGTGTTATTCGATTGTGAGCATTCTATTTCTTGTAAGCCTAACCACATTCTGATTCTTACCCATGTTCTTAGAATTGATATTTCTTTCGGATTATATATATATATATATATATATATATATATATATATGTGTGTGTGTGTGTGTGTGTGTGTATTTCTTTCTTATTGCATGTTCATATCTTACTGAGTTGAAGACTTACTCCTCTTCTGTGGATTTTAGGTGATTAGCTCGTGAGGAAGCTAGTAGAGAAGATCGAGCTTCTTGACTCATTCTTCCAAGAAGCCTTCATTATAATTATTTTGAAATATGATTTTGTATATTCATTATATGGTATTATGATACAATATGTAATAAGAGTATACTCTAGAGCTCCGTAGTTAGTCATTGGGGATGATAATACTTTGATGTATGATTTATTGGGTTACGCTTCTTCCTTAGTGATGTGGGATACATCTTTTGGTCAGTAAGGAATAAGAGAAAATTTATGAAATGATAATGGTAAAGATATGAATGATGCTTAAGTGGATTATAGAAATGATTATTTTATAATATCTATAGTTAATATGAATGTATAAAATAAATGAGATTCAGGATATGGGAGTTCTATGGGTTTATAGTGGTCTTAAGCCTACCCTTGCCTTAGAACCGTTACACCACTGGAGTTGGGGTGTGACAGAGGTGGTATCAGAGCTCTAGGTTTATAATCCTTAGCCTAGAAGATAGATAGAGATGCATGAGCACTAGTATAGGTATTGATTAAGATAACTACGGAGCATAGGAATCGTGTATCATCCAATTGTGTCTTCCTTTGGTATATATATCTGCGTTAAGTATGCGTAGTGAGTCTGATAATGTTTGTTCTTCTTATCAGCATTGAGATGCCTCCGCGTTGTGGTAGAGGATGAGGTCGAGGCCGTCCTAGGCAGGACCTACCTTCTGAAGAAGGTTTTGTAGGTGGTAATGGCGGAGATGAGGTACCTCCTGTGCCACCAGTGGATGTGGCACATATGGCGCAGCAGTTAAACCAGCTGCAGAGAAACTATGCAATGATAGCTGAGTTTATTACTCAGCAAAGGCAGCAGCAGGTACCTCCAGTGTAAGTTCCAGAAATCATTGTTCCTCCGATAGTTCCACCACCGGTAGTACATCAAGAGGAAGAAGTATCCTTTGAGAGGTTTCTCAAACTCAAGCCTTCAGAATATAAGGGTGAAGTGGATCCTACAGATTTCTTGGAGGAAATTGAAGAGAAAGTGCAGATTCTAAGGATTCCTGACAAAAAGAACCATAGAGTTTGTGGGTTATCTGATGAAGGCTGAAGCAAAAGACTGGTTCAAGAGAAGCATTTCTGGTATGCTTCGGGATAATGAAGAGTTATCTTGGGAGAGATTCAAAGAATTAGTGCTGAATGAATTTCTTCCTAATAGTGTGAGGGAAGCTAAGTCCCTGGAGTTCAAGAGATTGGTTCAGATCCCTGGCATGAGTGTTTCAGAGTACCCCAGAAAGTTCAGTCAACTTAGTAAGTTTGCTCCTGCATTAGTACCTACAGAAGCGACACAGATTCAACAGTTTCGCAGAGGGTTGGTGGCTCCATTGTTTAAACTCCTAGCTACACTAGAATTTGATTCTTATTCTAAGTTGTTGGACAAAGCTAGGATAATTGAGAATAGGGAGATGGAAGCCAGATCAAAGAGGGTTGAGAAGAAGAAATTCAAGGCTGATAGTTCTTCTAAACCAGATAGTGAGATGAAGACTATGATAGTGGCCCATTAGTCAGCTTTCAGAAGTGGGTATAGAGGACCTTTAGGGAGATTACAGCAGAGTAAGACTACTCCTGGACCTACTTCTTAGATGAGTCAGGGATCAGCTAGCTTTGCATCACCCAGGGCTCCTAAACCTCTGTGTCATTCATGCGGCAAATTTCATAGTGGGCTTTGCCATTATGC
This sequence comes from Aleurites moluccanus, assembly GCA_948193065.1. Lineage (NCBI taxonomy): Eukaryota > Viridiplantae > Streptophyta > Magnoliopsida > Malpighiales > Euphorbiaceae > Aleurites > Aleurites moluccanus. The sequence continues at coordinate 14,835 of CANXYC011832916.1, forward strand.
ATCAGGAGCTTGTTTCAGATGAGGACAACAAGGTGATTTTCTCAAGAATTGTCCACAGCTATCCTTTGGAGGTAGACCTCAAGCCTCTCAGGCTATAGTTCAGATGAGCAGAGAGAGGAGCATCAGTCAGCAGCCAGGAGGAGGTAGAGGTATTTTGGGCAGGACTATTAAGGCTGGCAGAGGATCAGGTCAACATGAGTCTCATGCTTCAGGATCAGCTCCTATGGGTAGAGGCAGGGGGAGATTTTTTGCTTTAGCTCAGCTTGAAGTCCAAGCATCCAATACAGAGGTTACAGGTATTCTTCTGATTCAAGCCTTGAATGCTAGAGTATTGTTTGATTCGGGAGCTACGTATTCATTTGTATCGTCATGTTTTGCTAAGAAGTTACACATACCTTGTAAATTGCTTGATAGTGTGTTGGTTGTTTCTACTCCTTTGGAGAAAGAGATTGAAGTTCAGAACTCTTATCCATCCTGTGTGGTTAGCATAGGTGGCAAGAGCTTGAATATGGATTTGATTGAATTGTTAGTGTTGGAGTTTGATGTGATATTAGGCACGAATTGGTTGTCCAAGCACTATGCCATTATAGATTGTAATGGGAAGAAGCTTGTATTTAAGCCACCTTCGGGTGAGGAATTTGAGTTTCAAGGGGAGCGAAGTGAAGTACCATACAATGTAATATCTGCCCTTGAGGCAAGAAGATTGTTGAGAAAGGGTTGCCAAGGGTATTTGGTATATGTCTGGGATACTGGTAAGGAAGTGAGGACCATGGAGCAGATTCCAATAGTCAATGAATTTCCGGACATATTTCCTGAAGAATTGCCTGGTTTGCCACCATATAGAGAGATAGAGTTCGGTATAGAGTTGCTACCTGGCACGAGTCTGATTTCTATTCCTCTCTATCGTATAGCACCAGTTGAGTTGAAAGAATTAAAGACTTAATTGCAAGATTTACTTGATAAATGATTTATTAGACCCAGTAGTTCACCGTGGGGAGCACCTGTACTCTTTATGAAGAAGAAAGATGGTTTTATGAGGCTATGCATAGACTACAGGCAGCTTAACAAGGTGACTATCAAGAACAAGTATCCTTTGCCAAGGATTGATAATTTGTTTGATAGCTGCAAGGTGCAAGTCATTTCTCCAAGATAGACTTGAGGTCGGGGTATCATCACTTGAGAATTCGGAATGAAGATGTATCGAAGACAGCATTCCGGACCAGATATGGACACTATGAATTCTTAGTGTTGCCATATGGATTGACTAATGCACCAGCCACATTCATGGATTTGATGAATAGGGTGTTCAGGCCATCCTTGGACAAGTTTATCATTGTGTTTATTGATGACATTCTTGTATATTCTAAGAGTAAAGAAGAGCATGAGGAACACCTTAGAATTGTATTGCAGACTTTGAGAGAGCATCAGCTATTTGCCAAATTTTTGAAGTGTGAATTCTGGCTTGAGAATGTGGGCTTTCTGGGGCATATAGTGAGCAAAGAGGGGATTAAAGTTGATCCTAGGAAGGTTGATGCAATTCTTAGCTGGCCTAAACCCACAAATATTTCAGAAGTTAGAAGTTTCTTGGGTTTGGCAGGCTACTACAGGAGATTTGTTCAAGACTTCTCCAAGATTGCAGCTCCTTTGAGCAAGCTTACCCAGAAGCAAGTTAAATTTCTATGGTCGGATGCTTGTGAAGAGAGCTTCCAGAAGTTGAAGACTTGTCT
>CANXYC011832966.1:0-168355 GCA_948193065.1 Aleurites moluccanus
TTCTTTGGTTTCAGAAACTTGGGCAAGAAAGAGAGGGATTGCCTTAGAATCCAAGTCCTTCACATATGATTTCAGAGCTCTCATTGCTGATCTACGACTATCAGCATCTTTGTCGAGATTTGCCAATTCCCGCCGCAGTACCGGAATGAGATTTCTACCCATTTTTTGCCTGAAATCAAATTAGGCTATTAAGATGCTTAGTAAATGTGGTTTCAAAATTTAAGTTACTACTAACAATAGGTTGGTTTCATTAATGTTCTCAAATATATTAATTGTATTGTATAATAAAGATTACATCTTTAGCAACTAAATGTCAAATTCAGTAAGGCTTGTGAAATTCCTCAATGAAAAATTCAAGATTGAACAAAAGTTATTTTCTTTTTCTCTCATTTTCTAAGAGACCAAGCAGATGGGAAAAGTAAAAGGAAAGTCTTTGATGAATTAATGTGTATAACAAACAAAAGGAAACATCTTTCCCTGAGAGAAATAACATAACACAAACACAAGTGAAAATTCAGGAGCAAATCTCAACACTAGCCATTAAATGAAACAAAATTCAAAGTACAAGTACAGAAATTAAACCAAACAAATCTTGATTCTGTGAATGAAGTTCTAAATCAAATGCTCAAATTGGCAATGGGCTTATTGAGATTCTGTGTTGCAAATAATATTATATAAGAATTTAAAAGACCTACGGCTGAAATCAAAGTAGAACATGAGTAACTCAGATTTCTTTTATCTCAAAAAGAATAAAAGAAAAATCAAAATCAAAGAACAAAATTGCATAAGCCCACCTCTTCAAATGGCACTCTCTTGCTTCTTCTTGTAGGAAATTCTCTGCAACCTTTGTCTACTGAAATCAAGAAACAGCGTATTCTAAATTCAAGAAATTGGAAACTAAAGAAAAGAACAGAAAAAAAAAAACAAAAATTTGGAAACAAACTCAAATCAAATACAGTTTACAAAGGGTATGTAAACTAAAACAGTGTGTGTATAACAGTATAAGAAATTGGGTTTTAGGGTTTTCATTTCACATATAAAATTATAAAAATCCAGGTTTATAGGGACTGTCCTTAAGGATTTTCCTTTCCTTTTCTGGCTTTCTTGTTTTTATACAGTGGGAATACATTGAAATTCAAATCTTTCTCTGAAATTCCACCGCTATCCCTTCTCTAGTGGGCTCCACGTGTATTTCTACATTTGGACAATTCTACCCCTTCAAACATCCATAAGTAATATTTCTCTAGCCTATATGAAAATTTACCGTTGCAGTTAAAAGTTTCAAAAATACATTTGCACCTGACATTAAAATATAAATTAATGTAATTCCATAGTTAAAAGTTTATTTAATTGTGATATGAATTTTACCAATTTTATTAGAATTTTTTTCAACACGAGAATTTAACATTAATAAGATTTGAATTCAAGCATTTACAATATCTTATCACAATTCTAAAATAATAATAATTTTTAAATTTAAAAAAATAAAAATTTATTATTTATAAGATTTGAGTCCTGATGTTTAGAATTTAGAATCCTTGCAATAATGCAATTCATACGTCCCAACAAACACTCATTGGATCGCGTGCCCTTAAGTTTACCCCACTCTGTCTGTCATGTGTTTGGTAGATATATTGAGGTTAGTTTCGTCATTTAACGCGAAAACTTGTCTCTACAGTTTTCGCTCGAAAATGAAAAGTTTGTAATGTTTCCCGCTCTCTTTAATCGTCGTATTATTTCAAATACGACGTAACAATAAGTCAAAAATCTCACGAAACTAAATGACCGTCATGTCCCTCTCTTCTGCGCCGTCGCCCAAATTACAACAGACTGGACAACAAGTTTAACGGATATGTAATATATTTTATTTTCTTTAATTAAATTAGGATTGGAGTTTGAATTTGATAACTTTATAGCTACCAATATTATTGAATATCATTAAATTAATATTTATTGGTATAATTTATTTTCTTTTATTTAGCTTAATTTATATAAAATTTTAAATTATATTGTTTCCATTGAAGGTTGTGCTGCCAAGAAGATAAACAATGGTCCAAAATTATCAGATTTTGAAGATAGAACCATATCAGTCAATTAAAAATTGAACTTGGAAACTAATTCAGCAATCAATTCGATTCAATATTCTATTTTTTACGGTAAAAACCATTAATATCTTCTAATTCTTTTCAAAATTATACTTGACCAAATCAAACCTAAAGATTAGTGAGTAATAATTTTCAGGGATAATTCTGCAAAGCTGAGATGTGAGACTGCTATCCCTTCATCCAAAACATAACCTGTTAGCTGTTGGATTACAAACTTTGTTCCTCACGGATCACAAACAAGGGGAAAAAATATTGAATAAGATAATGTATACCCTGCCAGAATGTTCAATTCATGATGTCTATGAATTGCTAGAAGAGAGAATTAGTTGTATGGGTAAACTATAAAACAGCAATTACAAGTTCTGTTGCCATTTACATATACACGTCTGTTTCACTTTTCACAACTATATATTTCACACCATTGGAATTAAAATGAGGGTGTTAAAAAGAATCTATTATCCTGCAAATGTATTGCCAGAAGTGGGTTGTTTTATGACAAAACTTGGCTCAATTTGATCAAATCAGCCATCATAATACCTTTTTTACCAGCATCGAATAATTCTAAAAAGCAACAGAAATATGAAATACATGTACATATTATCATTGACAATGGGGTAGCAGTCTGCAGGTTGGACAATACCACTTTCCCTTGAATCTGGTCTCCGGCGTTAGACCAACACATGCGTAATGGAACCATTCACCTCCTTCGCACTGTAATGGGATGATTGAGCAAGTTTAAAAAAAATGGTGTTCACAAAATAACTAATGCATATAAGAAAAAGTAATAATTGTTTTGTTATTCATTATAGGATAAATGCCCAAAATAAAAAATTTATAGCGAATCTAAAAAGTTCATCTACATTCTTAACAATCTGTGACTTTTCCTGATTTCAGATAATCTCTCTCTACATGCATTCTAAACAACAGCAGTACTCTGACAAAAAAATAAACAACATGCAAACATTTATTAACCCAGTGAAAAAAAGGGTAGTAGTAGGGGCATTCAGCAAACCTATTCTTAGTGTTTTATTGTCTGCTTGAACATGTCAGCACATTTATTCGACGCTGTATGTGCATACAACTTCAAGGACTTGTATCAACTCTTATTAACTTTATTGCAGTTCACAAATGAGAATAAGAAATTGTAACTAACTCATAAAATTTCTTCACTTCACCTAGTATGGTGTATTTAGTTAAGCAGACATTATTTTGACTATCACCTTATCAATTTATCTTTCATGGCAAACCCATATATATTATCTACAAAAATTTTAAAATATTCTTTTGATATGTAGATACAGACTAGACCAGGGACCCCAGCAAAGGACTTAAAATAAATAATTTTGGGAAAATGACAACGGAAGGATATAGCAAAGATAAGGTACTCACATTTTCATTATCACAGGCAATCATATCTCCAAAAGACACCTAAAATGATCACAATTAGTTTAGTATATGTACCAGAGCTTTTATGCATAACCAAAGTTTTGCTTGCAAAGCAACTCTGCAGACGAATTGACTTCAGAACTGAAATATTAGGTAACCAAGAAGTCAGAACCTGATGGCAGACGCAGTAGGTAGGTTCATTTGGATCAATGGGTTGATCAACATCAACAGGGACATTGAAATCCTTCTTGATTCCTGGAGGAGGCATAAGCTCAAAATCCCTATCACGTTCTCGATCCCATTCCCTGTCCCTGAAATCAATCCTTTTAGACAGAGGTGTTCCATAAAAGGACTTTCGTTTTTCAACTTTAGGAACTAATATAGGTTGTGGAGGAAGAATTGCTGGTTCATCTGCTGGTATTTTTCCTTCTGACAATATTGAAAAGAAGGAAAAGAAAAACATAAATACCATGAGTAAAAGACTATTACAATTCAATAAGCTACCTGAAGCACCAAGTTCTAAGAAAAGTAATCATTTTACCTAGTCTTGAACAGCTAGATGAAATTGACTTTCACAATATATTGCTTAACATGATGGCTGATAGTGACAAAATGTTATACTTGGAATATTATAATGGCCTTTTTATTTTTTTGAGATGCATTTTTAATAGGGTGGGATGTCTTTTGAGGTGAAAGCCTGAGTATTACTAAATAGGGGCCTGTTCCAGGATTAGTGTTTGGGTGACATGACAGTAAATTTGAATGATCTGTTACCATGCTTCAAATCTTCTGCGAAGTTGTTCAGATCCTCATCCAGTCGTTTTATATGGCTGTCAATCTGCATAAAATGATAAAGGACAAGGATTATGATTAGAAACAGTAGGTTCACGTCTGTGAACCTACATAATTGGCAACACTGCATTGACTATTGCGTTTACCAACAGTGGATGCATGTTGTCATGTTTAATTGATTTTATAGACATAAGGAGGCTGGTAATAACAAAGTGCCACATAGTGTATCTTCAGAGAACCTATAAGGAACAACTTAAAAATGAAAATAACAGGGGGATTAAAGAGATCTAAAAGGACTGACCATGTGGGGTAGGTTTCTTCTCACAAGAGAAAAGGCGAAAATGCAATGAAGCATTCAGCAATCTAAAATAGCTCTGAAAAATCATTTCTAGCCTTGCAACTTCACTAGCCAAAATATATATGCATGTTGCATAAAATACTATTTTTGGGGTAAAACATCTCCCAATAATCTGTGGTTTATAGCATGATACATGATCTTCATGTAGTTTGTTCAATTGCATTTTGTTTGTTCAAGCTAACAGACAACTGAAACCTGTCATAATACACATCTAAAATCAATAGCACAATGAGTAGATCCCTGGTACATAGCAAGCTCTAATGGTACCATTTTCTATAACTGTAATTCTAAGAGGCTACAATAATATTGTATTATCCGCTTGATGATATTATCAATATGCATAATTTTACTTTCAAACCTAAACTCGATCTCCATAACTCAAAACAATTTCTAAAATAAAAAAATAAAAAAAAAAGTCCACCAGGTACCAAACATATTGTTGAACTACAAAAATGAGCAAAATGCAATTTTTCACAGCACCAACCACAAGAAACACTAAAATGTCGAAGAAATATATGTAATATCAAGAAGATATGAGAATAAGAACTAGTTAAAGGTCTTAATTTGGAAGAAACTTACAAGATCATAAGCCTGCCGTGCCAACAGAACCTTCTCAGTACACAAACTCAATGCATTATCCTGATTTGCCTCAATATCCTTTCTCGTTCTCTCAACAGCATCATCCTCTTCATTGTTATTGCTATTATAAGTACTACCATTCCCTCTCTTCGAGTTTTGGGATGCCAATCCCAAACAGTATTTCGTTTGCTGCCTAGTTTGATTTATCATAGCTTCAACCAATACAACACGAAATATATGTACATGAGGCATATGCACACTCAAATAGGAAGACAATAGTATAAGTAAACATATGTTCATATTAAAATCAGAGTTGTGTGGATATAGATAAATAGGTGTTAAATTATAAATGCTTAATATACATCGCCAAAATTCAAGTCTTAAAATCCTAATTTTGCAACTTATATACATGCATTCTATGGGCTTACAATGGGATCGTTCATCGAGTTCTCTGATAGTATTGAGAAGTCTTTGCAGCTCAGCAGGTAATGTGCTTGCATCTATTCAAATTGAAATTCAGATTTTTTATTTTTTATTTTTAAATTGCAAATAAATTAAGCTCATATTACATTTCACCCAAAAAAATTAAATAGAAAAACAAAAGATTTTGAAAAATACACGAAATTTAGTAACTTACACTCTAGATAATCGTCGACGTACACTCCAGTTCTAGCAATTGCCATTTTTTTTTTTGGCTTTCTTCCCTTCTCTTCTTCGGGTTCTAGGGTTTTGACGTTAGTCCCTTTTTTTTTTTTTTTTTTAACTATATGCTGTGTTTAGCGGGCAGGGAAGAAGAACATAAAAACGGTGTCGCTTGATATTTATTGACTTCTTTTCCGAAGAATTTAATCAGTGGGGTAGTTAAGAGAAGGTTTTGACCGTTGGGGACGCGGGGACTTCAGGTGGGACCTCACAGTTAAGTTGAATTATTTTGATAGTTGAATTTTATCAATAAAATTAATATTTTCTTCATTTTTTTTATCTACTATTTAAAAAAAAAAACGCTTTTAAATTTATCTATCTTTTTTAATATCAATATAACTTTAATTCTTTTTATACCAATTTTACCTTTCTCAGCAACCAAACATTTAATTATAAATACTTATCTATAACAGTGACTATTTAAACATTAATTATAAATACTTTATTAGTAACATGATAAAAATAATGATTATCATAATAAAATTATTTTTTTTAATAAAATAGAGTATTGATAAAATTAATAGTATTAATGGAGTTAATCTTATAATTAAAATATACATGTTTTGTTGAATATCAAAAAGCAGGAAAGTAATCTTAACTTCTAATTAAACTCCTTTTTAATTTATGTGTTTAATTAAAAAAAATAGAGAGTATATTAAAAAATAATAAAATTTTTATTTTTTTTATTTATTTCTATAATTTTTTTTTAAATCAACGAATTTTTAAAAAATATAATTTAAAATAAAATTTATAATTTATAATTTAAAAAATTTAACAGCTCGTAATTTTTATCATTATTATTATTACTATCACCACTACAACATTAATAGTGGAGATATATGATAATAATATTTATCATATTTTATAGATAATAAAATATTTATAAATTAATACTCAATATATTAATAATTTTTATTTTATAATAATTATATATGGTCTCGATTTAAATTAATAGATTAAATTAATATTCGATTAATTAATATATTTTTTAATTAATAGAATTCATAAATTTTAATAATATTAATTTATAGAAATTTTATTATATTTAAACGAAAAATGAAAATAGAAAAATTTAAAAATTTAAAAAATGCACCATAAAAAAATATAGAGAGATATTAATTTCATAAAATTCATTATCAGCTTAAATACTAAATTAATTCAAAATATAGAAAATGTAGATTTTTCTAACACGCATGCAAAATGATAAAGTTAAAAATTTTGAATCATATTTTATATAAAAATGTTTTATAATTTTATATTTTACATGAAAAATATTTTTTTAATCTTATGAAATCAATTTTATAAAATTCAACATAAACTAATTAAATTTTATTATTTATAAATATGTTTTAAATCTAAATTTATTTATAAGGATAAAAAGACATCAAAATAAATAAATAGGATAATAATAATAATAATAATAATAATAAATGGTGCATAATAAAGTAAAATTATTTTAGAAGTAGACGTTATAAATTTGAATTTTACTTATATAAAAGGAATAAGGGGTAAAAAAAAGCTTATGATTTGTATCTCTTTTTTCTATTAAGTCCTTTTAAAATTTTATGGTATGAAAATTTTTTTAAAATTTTTCAGGTTTGATACATAAAAGTTTTATGTTAAAATTTTTGTTAACTTTTTATTTGAAAATTACTTTTTAGTCCTTCATTTCTTAACAAAAATTACTTTTTAATCCATTAAAGATTTTTTATTTTTATTTTTTTCTAATTACAAATGATTAAAATAAATAAAATAAATTTTATTTGTAAATAAAATAAATTATTATCCAATTGATAAAAAAATAAACAAATAAATTATCTTATTTATTTTATTTTATAGTAATTGAATAAAATAAATTATTTAATTTTTATATAAATAAAATAAAATTCATAAATTTTGAATTTTTTATTATATAAAAACACTTTCAAGCAATATTTTCAAAATCGGATTGGTTAAAAAACCGATAAAGATAAAAGATCAGAGAGCTAGAGATTTGATTGGAGTTAAACTGGTATACATATATATGTATATATAATTTGACATTTTATTATGTATATGATAAAAATAAATATAATTTGACATTTATTATTTTCGATGAAAAATAAAAAAAAGAAAAAGAAAAATTGCCCCGCTTGAACTGAAAAAATGGGTTCAGTTTAACTGGTTCATTGGTTTTTTAACTGATTTTTGGAGAAAGGGTTTTTGGGGGCTGATTAGACATTTTTTATTCAATTTTTAATTTTTTCGATTCGACTGATCAATGCGATCCGATTTTGATAATTATGCTTTCAAGTTATTTGATCGTGGTTCAACTAAAGAGATTTATTAAATTAAATTTAATATTTATTTCATGGTTATTATTTTTTTATTTGAGAAAAATTAATATCTCATATTAGGTGATTTTTTTATTATTTTCTAATATATTATTAATTATTATTTTTTTTAATTTTTTAATATTAATTTTATCGATAATATTCAAATTATGATTTAATTTTAAAGTAGTATCATCTTATTATTAAATTAAGATACTAATTATATTTTTTAATTTAGTTTAATTTTAATATATTCTCTATTGTAATAAGTGCATTATTTTTTTATAATTTTATACATATATTTTTTTATAATTTAATAGATTTTTTTAAATTTATTGATCTAACTTAACGAGTTTTGTAATATTTAGAGGTTTTGAGTATATAATTTTAATAAAATTTATTTTTAATTATTTTTTATTATCAAAATTTGGATGAACAAAAAATAATTGATGGTATAAAAAATTATTAAGTTAGATCAATAATAAATAAAATAATTTATTTATTTTATATTAATAGGATAATAATTTATTTTATTCACAAATAAAATTTATTTTATTTATTTTAATCAATTTTATTCAGAGAAATTAAAAAAAAATCTTAAGGGATAAAAAAATAATTTTTACTAAGAAAAGAACATTAAAATATAATTTTTAAATATAAAATTAATAAATTTTTTAAGAGAGTACCTTTTATATCAAATGTAAAAAATTCAGAATTTTTTTTACATCGCTAAATTCTAAAAGAATTTAACACGAAAAATGGATAAAAGTCAATAATTTTTTCCCCTTATCCCTATATAAATTAACCATTTCAAGTACTTAAATAATAATAATAATAATAATAATAATAATAATTTTTGATAAAAATAAAAATAAAAATATTAATATTAATATGAGGAAAAAAAAAGGGCATATCCCTAAATTAAATTAAAAAAAATAAAAGAATGGGATGATAAATCATCCCCAAGCTCGCTTCTCACGTCTATGGTGTTTGGTGGTGGCGCCAACGGTTCAATTTCTCAAGTCTCAACCAATAAGCACAAAAAACTTAAGCTTCATGATTCATATATCTCAATTTTTCTCATCATAGCAGTGCTGGTTCACTCAAATCCACTCATGAGTCTTAGCCCCTTCAGCTCCATGTATCTTTGCAGGTCCTTCTCAAAATCCTTATCTTTTCACTTCCCGCATAAGTTCAAAGCGCCATTCTTTCTAAAACCCACGCAAAACCCCCGAAAGGTAAAACCCAGTTCATTGTTTATTATCCACATTGCAACACATATATGAATTCCCATTTTTTATAACTGAACTGTAATTTTCTACTTTTTTTTTCTGTGCAGTATTTCAATAGGAATTTAAGTGGACCGAGATTAGCTTGTGATGCATTTGACGAAATTTCCGATAATGAAAGCGAAGGGAATTTGAGAGTAATTGAATTCCTACATTTGATGGATGAGAGTGGAATTCGCGCGAATTCTCAGACATATCTATGGCTTTTGGACTCATGTTTGAATTCTGGGTATTTGGTAGATTGCAAAAAGCTTCATGGGAAGATTCTGAAGGCGGGTTTTTATAGAGAAACTGTTTTGTCTGATAGGCTCATTGATTTTTATATTGCAGCAGGTGATTTGGATGGTGTAGTTAAGGTTTTTGATGATATGCCTAGCAGAAGTGTAACTACATGGAATAAGATATTATCTAATTTTGTTGCAATGAAAATGCCTGACAGAGTGTTGGGCCTGTTTTTACGAATGGTAGAGGAAAATGTAAATCCGAGTGAAGTTACATTTGCCAGTGTTTTAAGGGCTCGTGGGGGTGGTCGCTATGTTGAGCAGATTCATGCAAATATTATTCGCCACGGATTTGCAAATAGTCCTATTGCATGTAATCCTTTGATCGATTCGTATGCCAAAAATGGGTTTATACGCTATGCTAGAAAGGTTTTTGATAAGATACATGTGAAGGACAGTGTTTCTTGGGTTGCTATGATCTCGGGTTTTTCACAAAATGGATATGGAGAAGAAGCTATTCGCCTATTTTATGCAATGCATATATCAGGAATATCTCCTACTCCCTATGTGTTCTCAAGTGTTTTGAGTGCCTGCACCAAAATAGAGTTGTTTGATACTGGGGAGCAGCTTCATGCACTAGTTTTCAAGTGTGGATTTTTTTTGGAGACATATGTGTGCAATGCTCTAGTCACGTTGTATTCCCGCTCAGGAAACTTCAGATCTGCCGAACAAGTTTTCAGCAAAATACAGTATAAGGATGAAGTTTCATATAATTCACTAATCTCTGGTCTTGCTCAGCAAGGATGCAGTGATAGGGCTTTGGAATTGTTTAAGAAAATGCAGCTTGATCAACTGAAACCAGATTGTGTTACGATTGCAAGTCTTTTGAGTGCTTGTGCATCTTTAAGGGCTCTTTCTAAGGGAGAACAACTACACTTATATGCAATTAAAGCAGGAATGTCTTTAGATATTATTGTTGAAGGTTCTTTGCTTGATCTTTATGTGAAATGCTCTGATATAGAGACTGCCCACAAATTTTTCCTCACCACACAAACAGAAAATGTAGTTTTATGGAATGTGATGCTTGTGGCTTATGGTCAGTTGGACAATTTAAGCGATTCATTTCGGATATTTAGACAAATGCAGGTTAAAGGCTTGATACCTAATCAGTTTACATACCCAAGTATTTTGAGAACTTGTACTTCTTTTGGAGCCCTTGATTTAGGGGAGCAAATCCATTCTCAAGCCATAAAGGCTGGCTTTCAATTTAATGTGTACGTCTGTAGTGTGCTTATAGATATGTATGCTAAGCATGGCAAATTGGATACTGCCCAAGGAATTCTTAGAAGACTTAATGAGGAAGATGTCGTTTCATGGACAGCTATGATTTCCGGGTACACACAGCATGATTTGTTTGCTGAAGCTATTAAACTATTTGAAGAAATGCTAAACCGTGGGATCCAATCAGACAATATAGGTTTTTCGAGTGCAATCAGTGCATGTGCTGGTATTCAAGCACAGAATCAAGGTCGACAAATTCATGCTCAATCATATGTCTCTGGTTATTCTCAGGATCTTTCAATTGGCAATGCACTTGTTAGTCTTTATGCTAGATGTGGTAGGATTCAAGAAGCACACTTGGCATTTGAAAAGATTAATTTTAAAGACAGTATATCATGGAATGGATTGATATCCGGATTTGCCCAAAGTGGATACAGTGAGGAAGCTTTGAAAATTTTTGCTGATATGAAAAGAGCAAATGTAGAAGCAAGTTTATTCACGTTTGGTTCTGCTGTTAGTGCTGCTGCCAATATAGCAAATATAAAACAAGGGAAGCAAATTCATGCCATGACTATAAAGACAGGGTTTCATTCAGAAATCGAAGTTTCTAATGCTTTAATCACATTATATGCAAAGTGTGGCTGCATTGATGATGCCAAGAGGGAGTTTTTTGAGATGCCTGAGAAAAATGAGGTTTCTTGGAATGCTTTAATAACTGGCTATTCTCAACATGGATGTGGTATTGAAGCATTAAGTCTTTTTGAGAAAATGAAACAGGTTGGGCCAACACCAAACCATGTCACTTTTGTTGGAGTTCTATCAGCTTGCAGCCATGTGGGTTTAGTTAACGAGGGTCTTGCCTATTTTGAATCCATGAGCAAAGAGCACGGCTTAGTGCCTAAGCCAGAACATTATGTATGTGTTGTGGATCTTCTGAGTCGTGCTGGTCTTCTGAGCCAGGCAAAAAGATTTATCGAGGAGATGCCAATTGAACCAGATGCAATGGTTTGGAGGACCCTTTTGAGTTCTTGTACAGTTCATAAGAACATGGATGTCGGAGAGATTGCTGCTCTTCATCTGCTGAAATTGGAACCTGAAGATTCAGCAACTTATGTTCTTCTATCAAATATGTATGCAGTGGCTGGGAAATGGGATTGTAGGGATCGGACCAGGCAAATGATGAAAGACAGGGGCGTGAAAAAAGAGCCTGGTCTTAGCTGGATTGATGTTAGGAACTCAGTTCATGCATTTTTTGTTGGTGATAAGCTCCATCCACTAGCAGATAAAATATATGAATTCTTAGCTGATCTGAATAAACGGGCAGCTGAAATTGGTTATGTGCAAGATCGATATAGCCTGTTGAATGATGTGGAGCAGGAGCAGAAGGATCCAACTTTATATATTCACAGTGAGAAACTAGCTATTTCATTTGGCCTCCTTAGTTTGTCTGATCCAATTCCTATACGTGTAATAAAGAATCTTCGTGTCTGTAATGACTGCCACACATGGATTAAGTTTGTATCGAAGATTTCGAATCGAACAATCGTGGTACGAGATGCATACCGCTTCCATCATTTTGAAGATGGTGTTTGTTCATGTAGAGATTATTGGTAAGCAAAATTGCGTGAAGAGTACTGGAAACAAAGATTAAAAGGGAATTTGAAAGCAAGCTGTGATTCCAGAGGAATCAGCACCAGCTGGTAAAATCACCTCTCACTTATTACTAAGTGTAGGCTAAAAACTTTATTTATTCTTTTACTGTAAAATTTATAAGTTTCTGATGAAGTATGATTTAGAAATTTTTCAAGTGAAGGGAATTTTTTCTTTTGATAATTCCTTCTTCGTTTTGTTTGTCGTCCACAGGCAGTCCCCTCCAATCTTCTTTTCTTTCGTACATTATTATGACAGTGGTGTTTGTTCTTATATAGATCACAGGTAATTTCCCAACTGTAATTTTAACAAGTCGCCTCAGTTGGCTTCTGAAACATTCATTCATCCTTTTCTTTATTTTTTTAAAAGCAATAGTAAATTTCTGATCTTGGTAATTTATTCATTTCCTTTTGCAATGTAAAAAATGGAATAACATGTTCTTTTGATGGGTTTATTCTGTTTAGGTCTGTATTCCAGGTTTTATTCATTTGGCCGAAGATTTTGCACATTTTACTGATACTAGGTGCTGTACCTGGTTCGTCTCTAATGAAAATTGGCGCTCATGAGATAATCTTGGCTGGGAGTTAAGTCTAATCTCTAAGGCCTTGACAGTGTAAGCTTTACCATCCTTCTTTCTTTTAGAGTTCCGTACCTTTCTTTTATCTGTCATCTCCTCAGAAATTTCAAGGGAAGATGGAAACTCCTTGATGTTCTGTGGTCTTAGAAAAATAACCTCTATTAGAAAACCTTTTGGCTCAGCTCTCCTGGCAGCAATCATTTCCATTTTTCCATTTTTCTCATTTGAGCGAGAATTAGTCCAGTTTTCTCATTTAGTCAGGTTAGCCTGTTTCATGTGCAGGCTTTAGTTCCATACGTATGATTTGACAATTATTTAATCTTAAAATGTTGCTTTCAGTATAAAAGTTGAATTCTAGCCTTTTTGTTCCCTTAATCACCCACACCTCACAACCATATCGTATTGGTCATGGCTCAATAAATATTTTACTTATGCACCCTTTGATTCAGGTATTTGCATGTGGAATGCCATGCGGGCTTTTCACTATAGCACTTCAGTATAAATGCATTATTTTCATTTTTTTTTTTTTACTCCACTATAAAAGCATTATATTCATTTTGGGTTTTTTTCCATTTGGTTCTGGCTTGAAGAATGTTTATTTTCCTCCAAGTTAGAGGTTCTTTGTGTTGAGGTTTTTATTTTATCAATTTTCATATTGGAAGGAGGTAATTTATAGAATTCAATTTTTTTAATATAAAAAAAATGATTGAACTAAATATAAATAATGTCATTTTGCCAAAATTAAAATATTATTTTAATCAATTATCATGTTGAGTCTTTCCAAACAGAGCCTATATGTTCAATGTTTTAAGAGTTTTCCCTTCTTATTGATTTCAGTCTTTGCCTTCATGCGAAATGGGGGGAATGATATGCAATACTAGGGTGGAGTTGTTAACCTGTGACGAATCTGATGATGCATGATTAATTTAATTGATAAAAAATGCCTTGTTTTGCGTAGGCATTAATGCAATTCATCCAATAAATTAGAGTTTGGTCTTAGCATGGCTGCTGACTTTGTCTTTAACTTGTATTTTGGGCTCATTGACAAAGTCGCCCTCTTCAGCTATGTCCTATAGTACGCATTAAAAGGGCAGTATTGGAATTCTGACGCACTAGTTATGGAATGAATTTTCGTAGAAGGCTTTGCATTTGTGTCAGACTTCAAACCACTTGAATTTTTTTTCCCCAAATCCCATAGTCCAAATCTGAAGATTCTCTTTCAATCTTCAGCTATAAATAGTTAAGCCATGAAATTACATCTCTAATAAGAAACCCAAACAACAGAGCTTTCCCTTTCTTTTCCCTAAATTCATCCAATATTTATCATGGCAGGTGAGATTACCAGGGATGTAGCAATAGCATCCTCTTCTCTTCCACTCGATGGTCGGGTAGCCATAGTAACTGGTGGTTCCCGTGGCATTGGCCATGCCATTTCCACCCACCTTCACTCCCTTGGAGCAAGAGTTGTGCTCAATTATGCCTCAAGCTCAACCCAAGCTGATCTTCTTGCATCTGAGCTCAATGCCTCAGCTCCAACTTTTCATCCCCAGGCAGTTGCAATCAGAGCTGATGTTTCAGACCCAGATCAAGTCAAGCAACTCTTTGACAGAGCTGAGCAAGAATTTGGCTCAAAAATCCATATCCTTGTAAACTGTGCTGGAGTTCTGGATCCAAAGTACCCCACTTTGGCAAATACAACAGTGGAGGACTGGGATATGACTTTCAATGTTAACACCAAAGGAGCATTTTTATGCTGTCGCGAAGCAGTTAATAGGTTGGCTCGGGGAGGTGGTGGAAGAATCATCACAATATCAACATCTGTCATTGGATCAAATTTTCCAGGATATGCAGCTTACACTGCATCCAAGGCGGCAGTGGAGACAATGACAAAGATACTAGCCAAGGAGCTAAAGGGTACAGGAATAACTGCTAATAGTGTTGCTCCAGGGCCAGTGGCTACAGAGCTGTTTTTGGCTGGTAAAACTGAGGAAACAGTCAAGGGAATTGCTGATGCTTGCCCTTTAGAACGACTAGGTGAACCCAAGGATATAAGTCAAGTTGTGGGATTCTTGGCTGGTGATGCAGGGGAGTGGATCAATGGCCAAGTCATTAGGGTTAATGGTGGATTTGTTATCTAGATGGGAGTTGCATTTTCTTTCTTTATCCCTGCCGTTTTATGTATTTTTTTTTTCCCTATTCAGACGCTTAAATGTTTGTGTTTCCTGTAATGGTCATGGCAGGGAGTTTTACCGATGAGTAAATGTGGTACTGAAAAACATTATACACGAATAACATTTCCCTGAAAATATTTATTCAGCTTAATATTGCAAATTAAAATGATTAGGAAAGTCCAGCTTGGTGAGACAAGGACATTGCACCAGATATCAGATTTTCAAATTGCTGGTGCCTTTGGGGCAAGTTTTTGTCGATGGTGTTTGCATATGGGACTTGTAAATACCAATATAATACTAGCATGGCACTTTTATTAAAAGTAGAACTATGACAACTTATGCATTTTTTATTTTATTTTATTATGGGTTGATTATGATTTTTCATTATAAAATGATTCAATATATTAATTTTTTCTGATTTTTTAAAAATATACTAATTCTTCGTTACAATATACTATTAGATCATTCTATTTAATTTTACTGTTAGTGAACCCCAATAAGTATATTAAAAAGATAGAAATGTCATTATCCTTTATTTTTAATTAATTACATTTTATTTTTGCTTGAAATTTTTTTTATGCTTAAAAAATATATTTTTATATTTTTTGACAACTTTGAAAATAAAATAAATAAAAATATTTTTTATTTTATTTTTAAAAAATAAAATAAAAAATATCAAAAATATGAAAATGAATTTTTTATTTATAAAAAATTTAAGAAGAAATAATTTAATTTCTTCTTAAATTATTTTTTTAAAATAAAATATTTTTTAAAAAATTATTTTTATTTATTTTTATTTTTAAATTTATCAAAAATTATAAAAATAAATTTTTTAACACTAAAAAATATTTTTTAAAATATTACTGTATTTTTTAAAGGTCAAAAAAATTTAATATATATGAAATATTTTACAGAAAAAATAATAATTAATTCTTTTATTATACCATGTATATAGATTAGATATATTTAACTACTTGTTTGAGTTGAAATATCCTTACCTTGAAAGGGATAAAGATTAGTTTTTTATTTTCTTTTATGTTCTTTGCCTTATGGCTGTCCCTGCATTATTTTGATATACAACTTCAAAAAATGGTTCGCCAATAGATATTTTTTTGTGAATTTCCTAATATATGATATTCCACAATGAATTATATATCATACTTGAAAATTAATTTATAATAACACTTTATTATAATAAATTATTTACCAAACTTGTCCTATGTTTTTTATATGGGAATTTATAATTGAATAACTATTAAATTTTTGATTGAACTTAATAATAAAAATATATATATTTAAACATAATTTAGCGTTTTAGAATTGAATAACTGTTAAAATCTTTTTTTGAATTTAACAAAAAAAAAGGTAGAAATTTAAACATAATTTAGCGTTTAGAATTAAATAATTATTAAAATATTTTTTTTGAATTTAATAAAGAAGAGACACACTTAAACATAATTTAATATTTAGAATTGAATAACTATTAAAATCTTTTCTTAAACTTAATAAAGAAAAGATACACTTAAACATAATTTAGTATTTAGAATTGAATAATTATTAAAAAAATTTCTTGAACTTAATAAAGAAAATGTACACTTAAATATAATTTAGAGTTTAAAATTAACTAATTATTAAAATTTTTTCTTAAATTTAATAAAAAAAATATATATTTAAACATAATTTAGCGTTTAAAATTCAAAAACTATTAAAATGTTTTCTTAAACTTAATAAAAAAACATACACTTAAACATAATTTACCATTTAGAATTGAAAAACTATTAAAATTTTTCCTTAAACTTAATAAAGAAAAGACACACTTAAACATAATTTAATGTTTAGAATTAAATAGCTATTAAAATCTTTTCTTGAACTTAATAAAGAAAAGACACTCTTAAACATAATAATATATATTTGAATCCTCTAATAAATGCCAAAAAAGAAAAAAAGGAAGACGTTTTCTCCTTTATAAATCTTGTCACTTCGAAGTTCAGTGAAGTTTTCTTCTACATCTAGCTAGTGGCAGCGCCTTTTGTCTCTTTACTTCACAAAGCTAGGCCATGGCCACATCTAGTGTTAACCCACCAAACCCATCTTCTGTACCAGTCAAAGACAGGGTTGCTATCGGGGCATTGGGAAAGCCATAGCAGTCCATTTGGCCTCAATGGGTGCAAAACTTATCATCAATTACACTTCTAACAAGGACAAGGCTGATCTTGTGGCCAAACAGATCAATTCTTCTTGTCCTAACGAAAGTGATGATTCCCCTAGAGCCATACCGGTCGAAGCCAATGTCTCCAATCCATCCCATGTCAAATCTCTGTTTGATGAGGCTGAAAGGGTATTTAGGTCCCAAAGTTCATGTCGTGGTGAACTCTGCTGGAGTTTTGGATTCTAGGTATCCATCAATAGCCAACACTTCTTTGGGGTATTTTGACCATATATTCAGGTAATTTTATCAACTTATGTAAAGCTTTGATGCATAAAGCATTTATAATAAAACATAGAATTTGCATTTCAATTAATAGAACCTAGTCCATAATAGTATCATGACGATGATCATCGTATAATTAACTTGCATATACAATAATTATATTTTTCATTTTAGTACAACTTGATTTTTATTTAACCCTATTAATTATATCCTCATCTTCAGTATTAACACTAGAGGTGCATTCTTGTGCTGCAAAGAGGCAGCAAATAGGCTTAAACAGAGCAATGGAGGCAGTATAATATTGTATAACCGAGGATTGCCTACTAGGTAGGCTTGGTAAGACCAAAGACATTGCACCTGTTATTGGGTTTTTAGCCACTGATGCTAGTGAGTGGGTTAATGCACAGATTATTGTTAAATTTTTAATTTTGATATGAATGAAAAGTTTAAGTACATAAATACTCACATAATATATATTAAATTATTATATACTATCATTATTAAAAAATAAGAACTAATTAATCAGGTGATAATCTGTCACCGTATATTAAATTCTTATATTTTTTTATTTTAAATTAATGTGTGATTATTTTAATAATTATTTGTATCAACGGTGAGAACATATATGGCTTACTTATGAATTAATCAAATCAACTTTTGTTAATCTAAAAATTTAATCTAGTAAACATGTTATGCAATTTCTTGCACGTTCTATTTTATTTAGTTAATTGAGGCTTTGTTGCTACATACATAATTTTTTTTCATTCTTTTTTAATAAGTAATTCATTGAAAAATATACTGTAAATATCATTTACACATTAAACTGATATAAATAAAAAATAATTTGAGAGTTGAATTGGTGATCTCCCATTATTTTAATTTTGGTCTTTTTATTAATCATAGAGATTTTGCCAGACGTACATGTACATTTACATTAGAACCGGTTAATTTCTATTCACAAAATAGAAATTTAATGAATTTCTAATCAGAGTTATTGTGTTCTCCTAATTTTTTCTCTATATTTACAAAATATAATATCTCTGTGTTAGTAATTTATAGTTATGTAGATGACACTAATAGTCATTTACGAGAAGAATATTTGTATAAATTATTCTTTCTGTAGGATTTATGAAGTGTAAAAATAATTGCAGGCATTATAATCTTAAATCATAAGATTGTGGTAATATATATATTTTAGAATTTTATAAGCCACTCTAATAGCCACAAATCTTTGAAGGATTTATGAGGTGTGTATAAATTATATTAGACTTTCAAAAGATTTTTTTATGGATTGAGGGGCTGCTGTGTTAGAAATATTATAGTGTGATTTTAGAATTTAAAAAAAAATTAGATTAATTTTTAAAATTTATAATATAATAATATTATTATAATGAATCAAATGATATATTTTTTATATAAAATAAAAATTTAAAAATATATATTAGAAATATATTAAATCTAAATTATTAGATTTTAACGATATAAATTTAAAATATTTTTATTGTATTTTTTAAATTTATGTAATTTTTATTTCGTATAAAAAATATATCATTTGATTCGTTATAATAAATATTATTATATTATGAATTTTAAAAATTTTTATAAAATTTTTTTAGATTCTAAAATGATAATACAACAAAGACTATTATATTTTTAACACATCAATCTCTCAATCCATTTTTTATTATATTTTGTATAAAAATATATTATTAAATTCGTTATAATAAATATTATAATATTATAAATTTTAAAAATTCTTATAATTTTTTTTTAAATTCTAAAATAAAAATATTATATTTTTAACACATCAATCCCTCAATTCACTTTTACTAACCTCATTATTGTCATTATTTTTTAATAATTTATTAGTAAATCAAAATTAGCGAGTGATAATCATCTCAAAATTTACCGTAAATAAATTCTGGGATGTGGAAATTAACCCGCGTAATGAAAGCATACTTGGCAGCAAGTAGATAGAGCCTAGAAAGTCAAGACGATGACGTCCTGCATGATGCCATCAAATATATTCTTTTTTTTCTCCCCAATTGTGATGGAAACAAGAGAAGAGACCATTCCACAGCCAAAATTGACTACCCAATTGAAACACATAAATTAGCCCGAAAACCACAAAAACAAAACAAAAAGCTTGAACTAATCATTGATTTTTTTCTTTTGGAGGTATTTATATACACTTAAAATAATATAAAATATCATTTTAAAATTTAAAAAATATTAAATAATTTTTTAAATATTTAATTAATTAATTTAAACGTTATTTTAAAACTTAAAAATAAAAAAAATCTAAATTAAATATGCTAACTTTCTATAAAACGATATTTTTAAAATTTTATTTTCAAATTTTATAACCAAACATAAGCAAATGGCTACCGCAAACTCCACTACTCCTCCTCAGCCACTAAAAGATAGAGTAGCCATAGTCACCGGCTCATCCCGGGGCATCGGTAAGGCCATAGCCATACACTTAGCCTTATTGGGTGCTAAACTAATAGTCAATTATACTTCAAACAAAGACCAAGCTCATCTGGTAGTTAATGAAATCAATTCTTCTTATTCTTTTCTTAATCATGTTAATAGCCCGCGAGCCATCGCGGTCCAAGCTGATATATCAGAGCCTGCTCATGTGAAGTTACTGTTTGATGAAGCTGAGAAAGTGTTTGGATCAGAGGTTCATGTATTGGTTAATTCAGCTGGAATTGCTAATCCTAAGTGCCCCACCATCGCCAATACTTCTGTCGACGATTTTGATCGCATTTTCAGGTACTCAATATTGTAGTTTTTTTCCTCGTGGGGTTGAACAACATGTCGAAATTGTTGTTTTAAATTATATTCTCATTCATTTTGTGGCGTTTCCAGCGTTAATTGTAGAGGCACATTCTTGTGCTGCAAAGAGGCCGCGAACAGGCTAAAACAGGTTGGAGGGGGGAGAATCATATTGTTATCAAGCTCTTTAGTGGGTTCATTGAAGCCAAATTCAGCAGCATACACATCTTCAAAAGCAGCAGTTGAGACGATGACTAAAATACTGGCCAAGGAACTAAAAGGGACTGGAATCACTGCAAATTGTGTGGCACCTGGGCCTATTGCTACTGAAATGTTCTTTGATGGAAGGAGTGAGGAGTATGTGAAAAATGCTATTGAGGTTTGCCCATTGGGTAGGCTTGGTGAGCCCATGGATGTGGCTCTTCTTGTTGGTTTCTTGGCTACTGATGCTAGTGAATGGGTCAATGGACAGGTCATTCGTGTAAATGGTGGCTATGTTTAATTTGGAATTGCTATATGCCTCTTTAATATGCTTGTTTATTGAATAAAACTAAATTATTGGATACTTGCAAATTGCAATGAGTTATCTTTGGATACTTGGAGGGTTTTTTATTTTTTGGAGCGTTGGAGCGAGGAATCAAATATATATTTATCATTAAATAATATTTTGGTGTGTTAAATATTTAAAGATTCAAAATAGCTAATTTAAGTTAACGCATTTAATTTTAAATTATAATTATAAAACTAGTGGATTGAATTTATAACTTTAATAACTAATTTCAAATCATTAACATTTGATTGTTGAGTTCTAATTGTTGATTTAACTATAAAGCAAACAAATTCAAGAATATGTGAAAAAATCAAATAGTAGATTAGATTTCAGTTTCTAAAAAAATATATTCATATCTACATGCTCATAATTTTTTGAAAATGCATCTTATAACATAATACATGTTAAACATTTAAAACTCTTAATCTCTTTTATTTTATAAAATAAGAGAAAAATTAAAAGCTTGATATATCTTTACATAAAGTGAGTTAAAAAATCCAATTATTTGAGAAATAATAAGTTCTGTAATTGTTTACAATATATATTTTCATCTAACTCTAGACATAAGATTAGACTATATACATACATATATATAATACCTTTTTTTTTATAGAAATCATATCGTAATAAATAATTTAATTGATACATCAAAATTTAAATAATAAATTGCACTATAAAAATAAGTGGTAATTTTTTTTATCATAATTTTTTATTATCATAGTTTATGGAAGAAAGAAAGTTATGAACATCTTCCTTTTATTTTTAGAATTGTATATTTATGATAGGATGCTTCCAGATATTGTTAAGGTTGTGCAATCTGTCAATTCAATTAATAATTTGATTTAATTAAAATTAAATATTACTCAAATCGAAAAAATTAAGAAATTAAATTAATAAAATTAAAATATTAAATTTTAATTAAATCGGTTGTATTATGTTTTTTAATTAAAAAAATAAATATTATAAAATGCCTTTTAAATTTAAATATATTATGAGTATTTAATATTTATAATATTGAAATTTTATAATTTATTTGTATAAGAAAAATAAATGAAATAATGTTACATAATATTAAAAATAAATATTATATGCAATCTTTTATAAATAAAAATATACAAACTAATTGTGAATAAATTAATAAAAGAAATGAGAAAATAAAAAATAAGGATATAAATTAATTAGGACATTGGAATTTTTAGCTTATTTATTTAAAAATTAAAAAATAAGTAAATCGATGAATTTAATTAATTTGATAAATGAAATTATTTAACTAAATCATAAATTGAAATCAAATTTATACATCCTCTAATCAAATTGAACTGATCATTTTAATTAATTATATTGATTTAATTAAAATATATTAATTTAGTTCCGATATCTATCAACTTCACTACCGATATTGAGAATGTTTGAGGATACAAAATCTTTTTCAAATGAAACTTATAGAGCTTTTTTAAGTAATTGAGTTTTAAAGTATTTGGCTATATTAATAACTTAATTGGAAAATAAATTTTAAAATTTTAAATTGAGGTTTTTAAGTATTATTTTAATATTTATTAATAAAAAATTTATAGCAAAAAATTAATATAAAATTTCGCTAAATTTTTTAGTGATAATGATTTATAAAAAAAAAATTTAATATTTTCATTTTTATCAAATTAAATTTACTTAAATCAGTTTAAATGAATATATTATTTTTTTATTTCTCGTTAAATGAAAATTAATTTTATTTTTATTTTAAAATTAATAAAATTAATTTTATTTTGAAATTCGGAATTTTTCTTTTTATATATATATTTTCTATTAATTGATCTTAAATTCTCATCATAAATATAATTATATTTTATCATTTAAATCACAATATATTATACTCTTTATAATATAAAAACTGATATACATTTAAAAATAAATTAATTAAATTTTTAAAAGTTAATAATTTTTTATTTACAAAACTCAATTTTTATAAATACATTAACATCCAAACACTCTCGTCATCTCAAAGACCACACCCTCCACTCTACTTAACTAGTCACTCTGAATAACACGACCCACGTGTACAAAATCAAGAACAAGAGAAAGGACATGATCGTCATTCTATTGGGACCATCAGCAGGACAAAACGGTACATTCAATCAAACTCTATAGAATTCCAACTTTACCCTTAAAACCGGCAACAAAAGGTGACCTTCCACTGACAACAGGCTCCATAGCCCTTTACCCAGTAGTCTCTATAAATACCCAAGGGTAGGGTACAAAAGGCTCTGCCCGTTTCGCAAACCGTCTCTTGCCTTTTCTCTCTCTCTCTCAGATACCCAAAGGAACCAAACCCATAAGTGCAAGACCTTCAATTCTCTCTTCTCTTACATATTTTCTCTCTTGAATCAAAACCTATAAAAGAAACTTCTTTTCGAAATCCTCCCTCTAATTTCTCCCCCAGTTATAAAATTTTTGCAATTTTTTTTCAATTTAGATCGCGAAACAGACAACTCTAGATTTTTGTAATTGGTCAAAGACGGGAAATTTTTGTGTATAAATCTGAGTTTTTGTAGATCGTTTAGTTTAAAGAGAACCCAAATCGTTTAGATCTTAAAAGATAAACCAGATTGAATTAGGGTTGAATTAAGGAGAGGGGAGAGATTATTTTTGGCGATTATTGGGGGGTAGTGAGGAACATATTGAGAGGAAATGGCAGAACAAGGAGGCTTGGAAGGTAGCCAGCCCGTGGATCTTTCCAAGCACCCTTCTGGCATTGTTCCTACTCTTCAGTAAGTTTCTCCCATGGTCCCCATGTTCCATCTTTGTTTTTATTTTATGTTCATGTACCTGTGTTAATTGACCTAGGGGATCTTATTGATAAGAATTTTGTGGGTACGTAGTGGTCTTCTTTGTTTGATTTGAGAGGATGTTCAATTAATGGAGCTGGGTCTGTTTGATTTTGTTCAGAAAGGTGTTTGGGCTTCAGTGGGCATGTGGTGATGTTTTAGGTTGAAAACTGTAAAAGGAATTTGGGTTTTCATGGATGATTCATGTTCGCATAATAGGCTTCTTACCTCTTTTTTAATCTTTTTTGTATTCCTGGTTAAATTATATAAATTATTAATCTTGAGTTGGGCTGCTTGATTTATTGAGGCAGGAGTTTGTGGAGATGCTGTTGATTTCTCTAAAAAGAAAAAAAAAAAAAGAGAAAGTGGCTTTTACTTGTTATTTATAATGTATTGAACTTGTTGGTTGTAAAATGTCAAACATAGCAGCTTCGTTATGTGAATTGCGAAGCAGCGTTTGTTATGATCTAGTCTGTATAGAGCGCTTAGATGTTGTTAATTAATATTTTCTTTTTAGATTTTGTTAATTATTTTTTTATATTTTTTGTTATACCAAAAGCAAGTAATTGTATAACTTTCTTGATGTTGAAGTTATACGAATATAGTGAATCAGTCAGGTTTCAATTGGCTATCTAATAAAGTGCGTGTAATATTTCTGTCTGAATTCTTTCTTAGAAAATGAAGCTATGAATTATGGTTGCATGTGATGATTTTTTTCAGAACTTTTAATCGACGGCAAAAACAAGCTTAAGTAATTGTTGATTTCAGAATCAAGGGATTTAAAAGATTTTTCTTTTACCGACTACTATCTATAAAGTCAAGTCAAGGAGACTTCAGTATTGCTCAACACAATTGAAGCAGAGTTCTGGCACTTTGTGTTTGCCCTGAACAAAATAAATCATTTTGATTCTTTTTTAGACAATTTCATGAGAAGACTTATCTTGAATTATTTTAGTAGATTACTCCTTACTAAAAAAGGACTGAGTTTTCATGGTTGATATGAATGATGCGGTGGATATGGTTTTGATGCTATGAATAATGTGCTTGGGCTTTATATTTACAAACAAGAGATTGTCATTCTTGCCATGTTTTGTTAGCCATTTTAAAAGGATCTCTAAATTAGTTCATTGCATGTGCATTCCAAGGTTCTAAATTGTGGTCGCACAGTGTCGTTTTGTCAGTGTGGTGTGGCCTAAGTGTAATGGTCATAATTGGCACTATTGTGTAGAATCGCTATATGTTTTGGTTCCATTTAGATTGACGATAGATTCTCATCATCGCTGTTTATAGTGATCTACATTGTTGTTCCCATAACTATTTTTCTCTGTCTGTCCTTTGTTGTCCAAAGTATTAAAATATCTGCTTCTAGAGTGATTAGTCTGTGTTAAATAGTGAAATCTCACAATTGATTGTAATTTGTGCTGTACACTTCTAGGAACATTGTATCAACCGTAAACTTAGATTGTAAGCTCGATCTTAAGCAAATTGCATTGCAAGCACGTAATGCAGAATATAACCCAAAGGTATGTGTTAGTTTGACAATGAGTGTCAGATGCAAGTTTTGTATTTTTTACCTTGTTGGGAATTGATGGCTAACCTTTCATACATGTTCATGTAGCGTTTTGCTGCCGTCATTATGAGAATTAGGGAACCAAAGACTACTGCCTTGATATTTGCCTCTGGAAAGATGGTAAGTTCTTCCATACCCTTTAAAGATGATGTTTATTGATAGCTATATTTCAGTTGTTGTTTTCTAAGGTTTGAAGTGGATTGGGTCTATTTCTCTAAATATTCTTTTTGTTTATGTTTAGAATGATTTGTTTGTTAATAGTGGTGCTTTAGGCTATATATTTTTTGCTGAATTTTTGTAACATATGAGGAAATATTCTACTTTTAGATGTCCTACTTTGATTTGATGTTGAGCATATATGCAAGTTACAAGAATGAAGGAGGAAAGAGTTAGACTCCTTGACCAATTCCTGCAACAAAAAAGAGAGAAAAAAAAAAAGAGTTGGAGAGACTTCGTGATCAAGGAGGATTTACCAGCAACTGGGTGCACCTTTGTGTAAATTCTTGAACCATTAGATTGGAATTAAGGTTTGGTTGAGTTGAGTTAATGTGGAGAGTTGGAAATCATATATTTGGGTTTGATATTATTTAAGATCATGAGTATTTCTGTATAGTCAAAATGCTCTGTAATATTTTATTAAATCATGTAAGAGTTGTTTTTTTTTTTTATCCTATGTGTTTTTCATATGAAGGAGTTTGCCCTGGCTGTTTCAGGTGTGCACAGGTGCTAAAAGCGAACAGCAGTCAAAATTGGCTGCAAGGAAGGTATATATAGTTCCTTGAACTGCTTTATCTCAGACATGATTTTGGAGTTTTTCAATCTGATGTGAGATTTTGTGTTTTAGTACGCTCGAATTATCCAAAAGCTTGGGTTTCCTGCCAAGTTTAAGGTATTAATGTTCTCTTTTCCTCATTACTCTGTTTCTCTCTTTATAAACAATTCAATGGCTTGTACATGCTTAAACACACATTTTTCCTTGCTGTTTAGTTTTGACCTATAATCTCCTTTTTTGTCAATATTATAACATTATTCTTTTGCAATTGCCAGGATTTCAAGATTCAGAACATTGTTGGTTCCTGTGACGTCAAGTTCCCAATCAGACTTGAAGGTCTGGCGTACTCTCATTGTGCTTTCTCAAGTGTAAGTAACACGTTATATTGAGCATAATATACTAGTAAGTACTATGAGGTTCCTTGGTACTTGTCTTCCATTACTCACCACCATTGTTACTATTTGTGACAGTATGAACCTGAACTCTTCCCAGGCCTAATTTATCGCATGAAACAGCCAAAGATTGTGCTCCTTATTTTTGTTTCAGGAAAAATTGTGATCACAGGAGCCAAGGTGAATTTAGCAGCACTTTGTGCACCCACTACTTGCATGCAGCTTGCCAATCCAATTTGGTAATTCACATTTTTTGTATTCTTGTTTGAAATAATTAGGTAAGAGATGAGACATACACGGCCTTTGAGAATATATACCCTGTCCTTACTGAGTTCAGGAAGGTCCAGCAATAGTACGTGATACCGTCTCTCCAATGCGTTATTTTTTTTCTTTAGAATTCATTTGCTAAAATTTTTCATTTTTTATCCTAATCCTACCCTTTGAAGATATATATCTGAAATGGGGCAATGAGTGATTGAGTGCTTTTACGGATGGCTATGGATGAAGTGGTTTCATGTGTGCATATGCGAAGGGAGTGGCTGTGGCAGCTATGGAATCTATGCCGTTGGCCTGTTCCTGCGGTCTTTTATCCCGTTGATAAGTTCTATCTCTTTCCCTCCCCAGGTGGATACATGACAGGGTAATGTACTCTGTAATTTGTAATTAGTGATTTGGCCTGGAGTTGTCAGGGGAGGAGAAGTTGCTGAAGGACATGTTTTTGTTTTAACGTGGACAATTTTAATGTTAAAGACAGTTTCAATTTTGCTGGAAGAATGTGTATTTCTGCTTTATTTAAGGATTATTTTTTCCAGTCGAGCTAGGCTGTACATGTATTTGTGAAGAAAAAAAAAAAAGCTGTGATGTTATATAGAATTACCAGGCAGTTGAAGATATATCGACAGGAAATTGGGTTTTTATTGTGTAGGTTGCATTATTGCCTCGACCAAGCATGGTTACCTGATGACTGATGTGCTCATTTAATCGAGAGACCGTTGGATTTTCCTTCGTTCTTTCATAGCTATATGTTATTTCTAGAGTTCAATCATCAACCATAAAGTGATTTTTATTTTTTGTTTAATTTTGATTGGTTCATGAGTTTGGTTGTTTCAACTTTTGGCCAAATTAGAAAATTTTGATGAGATTAGGAATGCAATGGAAAGAATTTAATTATTTTTATCTATGTTTTTATATTTTATTTTATCGATGCTCTATTTTTTATTGGATTAAAATTTTATTATTATAAATATATGGGTACTGGGATTCTCACATAGTTTCATGGGATAATTTTTTTTACGTAAAAATTAATGTTATATTTTATTTTTTTTAGTTATATTTAACATTAAAAAAATAAATTAATTAAAAAGTTTATTAAAAAAAATAGATATTGAATTAAATATAATATAATTTTTTAATAAATTTATTAGAATTTTTTATTATAATTAGAAATTTTAATTTTTATGTAAATTTATAAAAAAAAAATTATTATAAAATTATAAATTGATATTTATTTATTGATATATTAAAATTTAAATAAAAAATAAAAATAAATTATAACATATAAATTATAATAATTTTAATTAATAATTTTTATTAAAATTATTTAAAATTAATATTATAAAATGAATAATTAATTACTAAATAATCGAATATTTATATTTTAATATAAGATAATAAAAATTTAAATTTTATAAATTATTATTATTATAATAATTATTATTAAATTTCTTTTAAAAATAATTTTTTGGTAACTTAATTACTTAAATAAAATTTTTAGTAACTATGTTTTACAAATTGAATTATATTAATCGGGACATTTTGTCATTCTTGATTCAAAGAAAAGGACGATATAAATAACGACATATAAATAGAAGTATGCAAAATACCAAAAAAGTTTGGAGCGAAATTACTTTGGTCGATCGAAACCCAATTTGAAAAGAACTAAAAATCGATGGCAAATTCGTCATTTAACAGCAACTGAAGAAGATATTCGAAGTTGAACAAAATCATTATTAAGATTTAAGATAACATGTGGCAGCCGTTTTTTCCATGAGGTTTTTTTCTCTGATTTTTCTTTTTCTTGCAAGAAACTGAATAATATCTCTCATTTCAGAATGCACCAGTACTTGTATTGAGTTGAAGTTGAAACTCACTTGCTCCCAAATCAAGAGAGAAACATCAACAAAGAAAAGCTATTTTCTTTTCTTTCTGTACTTGTGTTTCTTGCAATTGCGGATGGCTCAATTCACAGTACAAGGGCGCTTAAAATTGCTATGTAATAGTGATGGTGTTCACTTTAAGTTTCTTGGCAA
Source organism: Aleurites moluccanus (assembly GCA_948193065.1). NCBI lineage: Eukaryota > Viridiplantae > Streptophyta > Magnoliopsida > Malpighiales > Euphorbiaceae > Aleurites > Aleurites moluccanus. The sequence continues at coordinate 29,051 of CANXYC011832966.1, forward strand.
TGGTTTTGTTGGTGGGTTTAGATCATTTCAGCTCCAGAAGGGAAAACTCAGGTATATTGGTTCGCGCACTAAGCTATATGCTTCTTCTTTGAGCAAGAAATCTAGGCATTTTAGTGCAGAGGCAAGGATCAATACAAGTGATAGTGATGAGGGTGAAGATTATGATAGTGAGATTGAGACAGATGATTTGGCTTGCTTTAGAGTCCTGGTCTTGGATATCTCTTACAGGTCATTTTTATCAATTTCAATCATTATATTATTTTAATTCTTTTTCCATATGCATATATACCTACAAGAATTAATGTCTGTTTTTGTGTGTTTGCTTGTATTTATCAAAGTTTTAAATTGCCATTTAGAGTTTCGATTTTTATTTCTTTGATAGATGTGGTTAGTTTGAGCTTTTGTAACTGATCAGCATCTTAATTTATGACTTGGTGTTTTTCAAGAAGTCATCCTTTGGGGTTAGGTATTTAATGAAGTTTGACTCTTTTCCCATTATGCATCGGAGTTTTCTGATTTGGATTATGGCTTAGCTTTTCTGCAATCCTACTTTAAATTATTTTAAATTCTTGTGTTGAATAGGATTTTATAGCGTTACTGACTTTAGGAGAATGTTTTCTTCAAGTTATTTCCAGAGAACTAAAGGTGAGTGAAGTTATTATGGTTTATGACATGATGGCCACTTTGTTAATTTAGGTTTGATTGCTGTTTTGTATGGCACATAACTAGTTCAGATGGTATAGTTGCAATGGCATTTCTTTGACTATGTTCTGCTCAAGAACTAATAATTTACCAACTGTTTAGCATTAAAGTGTAATGTTTGTAATCCAGTGTCTCACATCAGACAGTTCTTCCATTTCAAAACTCCTCTGTGTAGAACAACCTTTATCATTAATTATTTTCCCATTTTCCGGATTTCGCATTGTCAGCTTTGGGCTTAACATTTGCATTCCCGCCTGCTTTTTTACTTTTCTTTTGGAAATCACTAGATGAAAAAAGATAGGAAGCTATAGTTAATTTTTTTTTTATATATATATTTGTTTTCTTGATACTGTTGACAATCCACAAGAATTTTTTCTTTAGTGCTATAGTGCTTGAGTTTTCAAATCTTGTTTTCCTTTTTTACTTTCTACCGATTTAGAAAGACTCGCTTAGATGTTTGTACATGGATCTGATTGTTGTTGTCCTGCACCAGGCCAGTCAATGTTGTCTGCTGGAAGCGTGCTATATGTTTGGAATTCATGGAGAAGGTTGGGATGATGTGACTCACTAATCCATTTTAGATGTTTGAACGGTAGTAATGTATAGTTTCTAGGTTTTTTTATTGCAGCTTATGCAGTTATTTACTTTCTCTTGACAATTTCATTTCACCCATGAGAAATCTCAAAAATGTTATGAACAAAATTACATTTTTAGTGTATCAAAGAATGATACTCTAGCTAATGTGAGAAACACACCGGTAGGATATTATAGCTTTCCTGGTCAATAATTTTTTTTTTATTATTGGAACATAGCCCATTTTTCCTTGCATCTGTTTTTCCACATATACAGGCGTGTTTGATTTTATTTCTTTTGGTAAATTCAAATATTAACATCCACTGCTGCACAATGCAAAAGACATGCATATGATAATTGATCCTTTTTTTCCCCTCTTTTTGCTGAGTTCTTGCATTCTCTGTGTCCAGGCTGACGTACTAGAATATTATGATCAGACTGTAAATTCCCCAAGTGGATCGTTTTACATACCTGCTGTCTTAAGGGTATGCAATTGAGGAGCATCTATGATCTGTTAGTTTTCTTTCTGGCAATCAAAGTGCAGCTGTTTTATTTGTCTTAAATTTTATTTATAATTGCTTAAACTAGAGGCAGGTTAGATATTGACACAAGTATTGACAGAAATTGGAATTTATAAGCCCATTCTGTGTTCTGACTGAAATTTATAGTCTTTACTCAGCCCATCCATTGAATTCACTGTTCCTTCTCTGCTTTCAGGTTCCACATCTGCTGCAGGTCGTTAAGAGAAGAAGAATTAAAAGTAATCTTAGTCGTAAGAATGTATTATTTCGGGACAACTATACTTGTCAGTGAGTAGTCTGCTAACTTTTAGTTCAAATTTAGTCTGTTGGTTTGAAAAGGAAACGCTCGTGTACCATATCAGATAATATTTACATTTTTTTAATGTTCTTTAAATAATGATTTGATCTCCACAAGTTACAATTGACAATGTCTTAACTATATGAAACAAAGTCATCTTAAGTTCTTTACTTGTGTATTAGAAAGATTTATGATTGAACTACATTTGCATATTATATAGTTGAGCCAATTTCATGTAATTGGTAGCTCACGGTTGTTTTTTATGATTACCCTCTGAAAATCAACCCTTAGATGGAATTCCTGATGAAATGGAAGCTTCTTGTCCTCTCTAGCTCGTTAATTATCAATTAAGGTTTTCCCTTTTCAAGATAATAACATGTCTTGATCATTATGGTTGACCTCTTATTTATTTTTATTTTTTTTGTGGAAACTTTTTCTGGCCAAGTTATTCGACATAAAGTTCTTTTTAAACATTGAGGTAGTGAGAGACCCAAATCACCAATTCCGTCCTAGGACAAAGATGCTGGTCAACTTGCTCTGCTCATCTATCTTTCATCTGTTCAGCCTTCCAATATTATTGCCTCTTGGGGAAATTGTATTTGATGTCACAGCTATTCCTTCTCTTCTGCTCTTTCTAATGCATAACATAAACACAACTTTCATGAATTGTCATTGACCTCAATAGTTGATCCAAATGGAGGTTCCTCGCCATATAAACCTCCTTCTGTCCCCTCTAGCCCTGGACTAGACTAAATGGGGGTATGAACAAGTAGAAACTAGTCTCCATCAAGCCAGTAGCTATTTCCCAGGGAAGTGAGGAGCATAAAAAGTTTTGTTGCTTACCTCTCCCAACTTTGCTTGCACCCTTCTCTATTGTTCTGTGGGCTTTTAGTTTGGTGCAGGATTGACCACCCTTGACCCTTCCAAGGAATTCCAGAGTCCCTTGCTTAGAGAAGAAAGCATGGTCAAGTTAATATGAAATTCTTAGTTTTGAGTCTTAAATTCTGAAGTTGGAGCTTTTGCTTCTTTCTTTAGGATTTCAAGGACCTCAGAAGTTGTAAAATAAGCTTGGAAATTGATTGATAAGCTCTTGATGAAGATTCAAAGGTGCATGGAGATGTGATGCATCATTCATGTAATAAATTTGAACTTGATCTCCATGCTCTTCCTTTTCTTTCCCATCCAACATCTCTTCTTCCAAACGTAAATCAATGAAATTAGGAATCCTTGCCTAAACTACTGGTTTTACTTATCTTGTGCCAGTATAATTTAGCTTTAGCTGGGAGGTCATTTTTACCTTGCAACTGGTATTCCTTATATCTCCGTTCAAGCGGCGGACTAAGAAAACTTACCTCCATTTTCAATCTAATTGTTCATATTTTAGTGGAATGGGAGCACAAACAACAGTTTCACAACATGATGGAGACCACTTTTGGATATTCATTTGGTTTTCACCAAAAAGATGGGCTTATATTGTCGTAATTTATTTGTTTTCAGTGATAATATGTTGTTTCCTTTATCATTAGGTATTGCTCTTCACATGAGAACTTGACTATTGACCATGTTCTACCGACTGCACGAGGTGGAGAATGGACATGGGAAAATCTGGTAATATGTTTATTTATTTTTTAATTACAAGATCAGTGGGATTCTTTTTCTTCTGGTTTTTGGAAGAATATATATATATATATATATATATATATATATATGAAATTAAAACAGGGTCAAAGAAATAAATGGAAAGGAGATTCTTCATTGGAACTTAGCATATGGGAAATGGAGTGCACATGGAAAACTGCATTATTGTCCTGGATTTTTCATTGATTAATTTATTTTAATTGCACTTGGCCTGTTTGGTATCAAATCTGTTTGTTTTTGGTTATTGTTAGCCAATGTTAAAAAGCTATATCTTGGAAAATGGGTTGAGAAAACAAGTAAAGTGGTACAAAAAATGAAGACCCTGAAATTTCACTTCACAGCATTTCAGTTGTGTGAATTCTGAAAAATGGATGTCTGGAGAGTATACTGGATATTGATTGGGAAATGACCCAAAAACTCTTCAGGATTATGTTTAACAATATAATATCAGATAATGTTGTAATAAACCCTTAGTTTTACATTATTATGTAAAATTAAATTTTATGAAGTCATTATCTTCCTATAAGCTTGAGATGTAGGAAATGGGAAACTAGGTCACTCCATGGAATGAAAGATTCTGATAACCTGATCCTAGCTAGACACTCATTTTCCAAATCTTCAGAGTTTCTTTTGCTTGGTGTTTCTCATAACAGGTTGCTGCTTGTGCCAAATGTAACTCAAAGAAAGGTCAAAAAACTCTAGAAGAAGCAAAAATGAAGCTGATTAAGGTCCCCAAGGTATTATTTAGTTCTCATCTTGCTCTTGTAAAATAAGTAATGGTTTTAGCACAAAAATAATTTTAGTAAGAACTGAGATCATCGTTGTTTAGTTACAAGCAGCAAGATGCTATTATCTTTTCCTCTTCAATGGATGACTGAGAATCAGATGACTCATCAATGTGATTATTAATGTAAAGATAGCCAACACAAACTTTCACCTACTAAATGTTGCTAAGAACTTTTTTCCTTGGCCTTGCAGGCTCCAAAAGACTACGACATACTTGCTATACCACTGACAAGTGCAGCAATAAGGATGCTGAGGATGAGAAAAGGGACACCTGAAGAGTGGCGTCAATATTTAGCGAAGCAAGAGACATGACAACCATCCTTGGTGGAAGTTGTACATTCTATTGCTTTATAAATATAATTTCTCTCTTGGTATCTAATTCTTCTGAAAGCACATTAAAATGTATTTATTTAAAGATTCAAGATGACTGTTGTAGATTTTGTTTCTTTTGCCTTATGAATTAGATCGACTCGTGTATATAGAACATCTACCTAACATAGTATTGAGGTCAAGTGTAGGTGCTTAATTTACTTACTTTTTGTTGCTGATAAGATTATCAAGTAACAAAAAGTATTATTTCTGTGTGGTTTTTTTCTTTTTACTGCTTTCATGAGCTCTAGGTATAAGACTTGAATGAGCTCAAAATGTGATCATGTTTGCTTGTTTTCGTGATCCTCTTGCTTAGTTTGCAAGGAAAGAGGAGAAATCCTCTTAGGTCTATTTGGATATATAGTCATTTGAAATGCTCAAGTATATAAATTTGGGATTGCGTTGATTTTTATGATTTTACACTAGAAACACAAATTCAAGTACTCAATCATTTCAAATATCTATGTATCCAAATGGATCCTTGCATAATTTGCATGGTATGCATGTTTGAAATCTGAATAGTTTTATGCTGCAATATGAGAATTTTAAAATATCAATCCAATACATACATGTCCAATAAGATACGCATGGAGATAATGGCATTGTTGCAGAAAAGTTTTTCTCAATGGCAATGACTGATGCTGGATGGTTGGGCTGAAAAATTTGATTGATCAGGTATTTCTTATAAGTCAGTTTTTGATATTCATAACATGGGCTCACCTTTTCTCTTAAACATGGGCTCACCTTTTCTCTTAAACATGGGCTCCTTTTATTAGATTCTGGTTCCTCATCCATTTGTTGTTTTTTAAAGTTTTAGTGTTTTTCTAATTGCTTCTTGAATCCTATAAAATTAATCAACCTAAGCATATGAAAATGGAATCTTTTTGTCTAAGGTGTACATATTCTGCTCTTTTCTGTTTCATGTACCTGCTAGGATTGGAGTGGGAGCTGTCATGCTTGTGGACTTTCCAGCATTTTTATGGACAGAATCATATCCTGGCCACAATTTTTTTTTTTTCCTTTTTTTGTCCCTGCCTCATTATTGTTAGTATTATTCATATTCTTATCACTCCTCATCTTTTACAATAATTGCTTGTTGTGTCCTACCCCAACACTGCTACAAGGCTGTTGGGGATGAGCTTGTCCCAGTGCCATAATTCTTATTGGAATGCAGCCCTCTGCAAGAAAGAGTAATCAAAGTTACATCTTTTGTTTCTCCTTAGGACCTGAGATTTATGGTTCAAAAGCAAATATATATATATGCAGCCCTAATCTGAACTTTTTTCATTTATCCCTTTATTTAGAAGACCTATATCTATACATAGAAACGGATTAAACAAAAAGTTCAGAAGATCCATAGGTAGTAAGCTTATACTCTCCATTTTTGACATGTTGCAGAGATTAGAAAGATTGCAACCCTCTTTGTTATTTTTGCTTGTATTTGCATCATTTGCACTGTTATACATGAAAAAGCAAACTCGAGGAACTATTGGATTTAATCAAGTGAGTAATTTTGTCAAATTTCAATGAATGATTATGCTTTGCCACTAACATTTTTTGCTCTAGCAATACTATTTTCCTTTTTTATCGTATAAATATTGCACATTAATATTATAGTACTGCATTAGACAATATGCTAAGTTGATATTAAAAAAAAAAAACTAAATTTATTTATAAATAAATAGATCATAATAGCTCATTTAAATGAAATACTAAAAATCTTAACTAACAAGATGTTCTCAATGGCTCCATAGCCATCAAGTTGGCTTGCATGTTGGTTGAATTTTAATTACAGTATGGACATTGAATACTGATGATCTAAGTATGTGATGGTGACAAGTTCCGAGCCATTGAAAAGGTCATGATTGATTCTGTATGTGATAAATGTTTTACTACTACCAGCTGCTTGTATTTTACCCAGCATGGCCAATTTCAAACACTATTCCAATTTTATTGAGAGTACATTTGGGTGAAGGAAAAGGAATTGAAATTAAAATTAATAATTTCAATTTTCTATAATTAGAATTATATAAAAATTATAATTTCAATATTTATTTCACACATAAAAATAAAATTTAAATTTAAATTTAAATTAAATAAAAAAAATTAGTGATAATAAAAATAACTGTGAAGTTAAGAGTGATGGTAGTAGATCGTCGAACTATCGTGGCTGATGATGATGGTTTAACGAGTCTTCATCATCGCGTATGACGGTGGTGATGACGATAATAAATTATCGCTAGACAGTATTGCTAAGGGTGACAATAATAGTAAAAGATATAATTATAGTGATAATTATGAAATTATAATTTTTATGAGTTGAGAATAAAATTATAAAATTATTTTTTTAATTAATTATAATATAATTAAAAAAATAATTTCACAATTTTATTACAATTACTTGAAATTATAGGTAAAATTTTAATTCTAATTTTAAATGGCCGTGAAACACTAAAATTTGAAATAAATAGTATTTATAATTAAAAAAATAATTTCACAATTTTATTACAATTACTTAAAATTATAGGTAAAATTGTAATTCTAATTTTAAATGGCCGCGAAACACTAAAATTTGAAATAAATAGTATTTCTTTTAAATTACAAATAAATGCTTATTTAATAGATGTCCCACCCAGATATTAAAATTCTATCTAATGTTCTATTGGTTAAAATGATTGATTAGAACATAAATATCAAGTATAATTATGTTTAAAATATCATTTTTTAATACATTATTATTTGTATTTTTATAGTTGATTGAATGTTTGCATTGCAATAAGAATGGGACAAAATTGCATAAAATTAATTTTAAACCAATAAAAATTAAATTGATTCAAAATGTTTTTTTTTTTTTTGTCTAAAATTAATATTTTGTAATAATAAAATCAAATTAGCCATTAGAGAGGGTATTATATGGATTATTGATCCCTAGTCCTCCACTGTGAATTGAAATCCCTTTACAACATCATAGTTCATGTTTGGAAACTCAAATTTCGAACATATTTCATATGGAGAATCTCAGAACAATCTATTGAGGTTGTTCGCCAGCTAACAGTGGCACTGGCCTCGTTGATCTCACATTAGAAGAAAGAAAGTAAAGGCAGGCCTGAGCTGAGTTTGTGTCCACTGTCACGACTTTATAGTAACATAACTATAGCAAGCTGCACTTATAATTTAAATATCTTTAACAGTCTATAGTATTAAATTGGTTAAACTTGGAATGCGAATAATTAATATTTGATAATTAACCTCATAAAAGGTTAAAAGCTGGTATGGTAAATTTTTTATCTAATGAATAAAAAAGATATTTAAAATTCAAAATTTGTATTTTAGTTTAAGAGACATTGACAGTATATATATATATATATAACCATAAAAATTCAAACTCGGCAAGGGCGGAAGGACACAGATAACAAATTTAAATTTAAAAGTTCTTTAGCACTACCGGCAAATTGATTACAGGTATATTTAGGTTGTTTGGGTGCAAACCAATTTTAAAAATAAAATTTTAAAAATGTCATTTTAAAATAAGTTAGTATATTTAGTTTAAATTTTTTTTTTTATGCTTCAAAACGACGTTTTAAATTAATTTGTCAAATATTCAAAAATTCGTTGAGCGTTTTTTAAATTTCAAAATGATATTGCATACCCATTTTAATTAGATTCAAACACCTTCATTATATATTGAAATATGTACATTTTGTGTAATTTAAATTTAATATTTAAAATATTATTTTTTTTAATAAAAAAATTAAATTATCTTATTAATTCTCCTTGTTTATTTTTTTTTTGGGTGGGGATGAATTTAGAATTAAGTGAGTATTTGATAAAATTGTTTGATATAATTATTAATTTTTTTATTTTTAACAGTCGCATTGATTATTGACAGCTGTTAACTGTTACATAGTTATTAAATAGTCAGTTGTTGTTTGTAAAAATTATAATTTAAATTTTTTTTTTAAATTCTTATTTATTTAAATAAAATAAATAAATTATATTTTAAAAATAATATTTACATAAAAAAATATTAATATTTAATTTTATTAGTTATTAAACATAACAACAGTTAATAATTAATAATAATATTTATTCTTATTGATTATTAAATATAATAACAATTAATTTTTTAAATTTTAATATTTTTATTAATTAAAAATAAAATTTTATTAGTTTTAATATTTTTTTATTAATTAAAAAATATAAATAAATCCTATCACCAACTTCCGTTTAATTTAATTAATGGTTAAAATCTTAATGGAATTAAAAAATGAGTTAAAGGGAAAAATTGCACAATTTTATTTGACATGACTCAAATTGAATTTTTGGTGAAAGTTTGAATTGGGTATTTTTCCAATTTAGTTATTATAGAATAAAATATTTTAATTTTTGGAGTAGCCCCCTGAACCTTTTATATTATGCCCTGCCTGTGGGAAAACAATTTCTCTTAAATAATTATTTTTTTTAATGTAACAAGAAAATATTAAGAATTCAAATACTCCCAATGAGCTAACATATCATCACACTGCAAGTAGTTATTAATTATATTCAATTTAAAACAAAACCTTGGATACTCAATTTAATCTATGAATTGGATATGCAAAATAAAAATGTAGCATGCATTTAGCAACTTTATACTTTTATTTTTAAATAAATAGGTTTTACTTTTTTTTTTATTTAGAAACAATATATATTATTTTATTTAAAAAAAAAAAGTATAATAAAATCAAGTTGAGAAAATATATAAAAAAGAGGGTGTGGTAAACAGAGATGAGGCAGAGCAGCGGAAGAAGGAAAGAAAGAAATAAAGAGAGAGAGAGAGAGAGAGAGAGATGGGGATGTGAGCCTTTGTTTTCGTGATTGAGTATTAACTTTGATTGTAACTTTAGCTTTATCTGCCGACAGAAAAGCCCGGCCATACAGCTTAGCACCACTCCGCATTTTCTTTTGGTTTCTCTCACTTTCCCCCTTATTTGCTTGCCTTCTTTTTATTTTTCTCTCATTATTTCCCTTACTAGCTTTCTGGGTTTCTTCTTTTTCCATTAATACCATGGATTTTTACCGGAATGTGAAGGTTTCCGGTGAGTATCACCAACAAGAACAAGTCCTTCCTTCCCCTTCTCCCTGTTCTAAGCTTGGTGGTGTTGTAACACCCAATAGCCCACTTGATGACCTTTTCTCTGCTCAGAATACGGTTTGTATTTCTCTTCATTTCAAGTATTGTACGAAAATAGTTGTTGTACTTGTTATTCTTACAGGATCTAACAGAGTTGTTCTAATTGGTGCTGCAAGAAATTTCCTTTTCTTTTTTCTTTTGCTTTAGTGCTGCTCTGGTTTATCACAAATTAAAGTGAGTCTTTAGGTTCTTTTCTTGTTTGTTTATGCTGCTTCTCCTTTTCCCTTTTATTTTCTTGGTATTTTCTTGTGCTAAATTTTGGCTCCAATTGCTAGTTTTGGTACCCAAAAAACTTAAAAAGAAGAAATCTTTACTATCTGTTTTCTAACATGCTAGTGGGTTTCAGTCAATTCATACCCATTTCTTTCATGGGTTTTTGCTAAATTTTCTTTTCTATTTCTTGGCTTGTGTTTGCAGGAAGTAGATGTTAGCTTAGAGTGGCTATCAGTGTTTGTAGAAGACTGCTTATCCAGCACAGGAAATTGCCTTCCAGCACCTACAGATACTGTTCAAAACACAAATACAAACCCAAAACCCTCAAAACCCTTGCAGCAGCAACAACAACAAAACCCACCATCTTCTTTGGAGAAATTTGTAATTCCAGGCAAAGCAAGAAGCAAAAGAAAGAGAGTAACTAGCATGGAGACTAAAAAACCATTACTTAGTTGGTCCTATGGTCACCAAACCCTCCATTTTCCAAGTTCAGACCCTCCTTTACTACAACAAGCATATTGGTTAGCTGACAGTGAACTCATTATGCCTAAAAAAGATAGCACCAAAAGCATCACGAAGAAGGCAAGAAATAGTGAAATAATACAAAATCAAGAAACAATAGAAAAGGAAGTGGATGTTGATGAGGATCAAGAAAAGGTTGTTGTTAATAAGGAAAGTAATTTGGGGATTATGGAAAATAGCAGTGGGCAGCAGCCAAGGAGATGCACCCATTGCTTAGCACAGAGGACCCCACAATGGAGGGCTGGACCATTGGGTCCAAAGACACTGTGCAATGCATGTGGGGTGAGGTACAAGTCAGGAAGGTTGTTGCCAGAGTATAGACCAGCCAAGAGTCCCACTTTTGTGAGCTACCTGCACTCCAATTCTCACAAGAAAGTCATGGAAATGAGAATGGCTACTAGCTCTGCCGTCTTCAATTCTTAGTGGGCAGTGAAATTTTCATTCTCCTATGTATATTAGAAAAAAAAATATAGTTTAGTTTAATTTAGTTTAATTTTCTAATAGAAATTAAAATATGGGAGAAATTCCAAACTGGTCATCCTTATTTATTTGTTGAGACTTAATTAATTAGCTTTATATATGATATTTATGGGATTTCTTTGCATTTTGATTTTGAGTAGTTTCTATAAATTTTCTACTTCTCCTCTTTTCAATTTACCATTTGCAAAATATATGGTTTTATATTATGATAATTAAAAGCTCTAATCTTTCTATTGAGTATAAATTAAAACTCCTCCAAAAAAAGAGTATTTCCTTTCTTGCAACTAAAATCCAGACAAAGAAAACAAATATGGACAGTAATATTAAAAAAAAAAAAAAATTCCCTTTCAAACAGAATTTTTGCAAATTTTTTTTAAAACTTTTGGTTAAAAGTTAAAACCAGTCTCATTAATATTTTTAATTTGGTTGGTACACCCATGTTCTCTCTCTCTCTCGGAAACTTCTTGTCATTGAACATAAAAGTACGAGAAAACTTTGTCTTGGCAGTTATTGAATCTAATAAAAGCAACCATTTATTATTGTTTACAATTATATTTGGGGGATATTAATTTCAATTAAATTTCAGTAGTGCACTCATTTTACCTCTGTTCATAAACAATTCTCTTCAAAATTTCCCCCCATTTTTAGGTGAATGTGAAACCTTAGCTGCCTATCCAATAATTAAACATAAATCATATATTATCAATATACTCTCTTTTTTTTTTTTTATTTATCGTATTAAAAATTTATTTATTTATATTTTTAATCATCGTTTTAAATTTTTAAAATAATATTTATTAATTTTTTTTATTTTATTGTTATAATATTTAATTAAAATATAATAACTTAATTTAAAATAAAAATAAAAATAAAGATATGATATTAAATAAATTATTATAAATCTAATTAATAAATATTTTAATATGTATTCAAGACGTTAAATAATAAATAAAAGAAAAAAGAAATATATTAATTAAAGTGTTAAAAAATTTACTCATTTTAAATAAAATTTTGAAGTCAAATTTTATAAAATTTTTATCCTTTATGAGCAAGTTCAATAACTTAGATAAACACGAATCATATACTAATGTATTTAATTTTTCAAAATTCATTAGGCGTTGAACAAATCAAATAATTGAGAAATCTTGAATTTTTTTTTAAGCTATAAAATTATTTCATTACCTCACGCATCGGTAAATACTGGATATTGTTGAAGCAATATTTATAGTCAAAATTAAATTTCGTGGAAGCACAAATTTTGGACCTGGTCCTTGATGACACTTCAAGTGATAGCCATCCATGGAGCATTGACATAGACGCCTAATGCGTAATGAAAAACTTCAATTTCTTTCGTTTTAAAAAACTTCTAATTGGTGTGTATTTAATAATAATTCTTTCATTTGGACAGTTGATCAGGTGTTTGTGTCATTGGCTATTTGGCTTCCCAATTAAGCTCTCTCTCTCTTTCTCTCCCTCTCACGCCTACTTGCTAGTCTAATCAAGTGGTTAGAGTTGGTACTAAGTGGGAGAAAAAAAAAATGAGAAAATTAAAAATTGAATCCTTCTAAATTTAATTCCTTTTTTTTTTTAAATCGGTTGAATTCTACATTAATTTTAATATATTTTAATTGGATTTGTTTTAATTTATATTAAAAAAATTAAAAGAATCGAATTAAACCAATTATCGAAATATATTATTTTGGTACGATATAATTATTTTTAATCAAAAATTTTATTTTTTAAAAAATTATTTTTATAAAAAAAAATTGAAAGAATTCTTTATCTTATTTTTTAAGCTAATTTTTTTTCAATTTTTATAATTGTAAAACAAATGAGCTCCACAAAGATAAAAAAATAATAATAATATTACAACTATAAAAGCGCCATATAAATTATGATGTTATGACTTTTATTTTTTTTAAATTAAAGAAATAGGTCATATAATTCATTTTATTAAATAAATTCACAGAATTTAAATAATTAAACCTCCAAACTTCTGAATACCTTTTTTTTTTTTTTTTTTTTTTTGTACTTTCCCTAATATTTATTTTATTATATAGGAGTTCAAAATTTTAAATTCTCATAATCTATTTAAAACATTTTCAAAATAGAAATAAAGAGCAACTAGTTCTCTTGTGAAGGTTTTTGCCATTGGACAAATGATTTATTTTATTTATTAATTTGATATTTACTTTCCTTTCCTACTTATATAATATATATAAAATATAAATGCATCAAACTTTTTGAATCTTCCCTTGTCTTATTCCTTATTTCAACAATTCCCCTCTCAAGACTCAACGTATCTTTGGAAATTTCCCCTTTATACTTGGATTACTTTTGAAAAATAAAATCCTTTAATTTTTCTTTTGACCAATAAAAAGTCTGGAGAATAAAACGTCTTGTTGTATATCAAATATCATTCATAATAATAATAAAAAAAAAGTGTTTGGAAATTCATTTTATCTACATAAATTTGTGATTGAAATTTAAAAAAATTTGAATTAATTGAATTTCAGCCATAAAATTTAAAACTCCATATGATAATATAGTAAAATCTCTATAAATTAATATTGTTGATATTCATGAATTTTATTAATTAAAGATGTATTAATTTAAATTATTAATTCAAATCAAAATCATAAAAAATTATTATATAATGATTAATTAATAAAATTTTAACTGTAATTACTTTTAAACACCCACAAAATGTAGAATCTAAAGACACAGCGGAGGAGCAAACAGGCAAAACTTTTCTTTTTTAAATCTTTCCTCATTTTAGGCAAATATCGCAATTACTTTCTTCTAAGCTTATTTCTCCAACTTTTCAACAATTTTCTTTTTTTAAAAAAATAAAAAATTGAATTGACAAGTTATCTAATTTTGGTTGGTAGTTTTAGTTGGTTTGCTGTTACATTTTATGCCACACAATTTGTAATGGGCTCTACGTCTTTTGAAATTAATTATTGAACTAATTCCTCAATCAATAATAAAAATATTTATCTCATATTACATAATCAGGTTTAAATATATATTATACTTGCTTTCTCCTTTATAAATTCCAATTTACAATATAAAAAAAAATAAATTAAGTCTTATTGAATTCATCATATAATTATATATGGGTTTAGCAGAGAACTCTTATTGCTAAGTCAATGAATACTTAATAAAGCATTGTTTCAGCAACTGTATATATTCAAGTCATTTTCACTATTCACTCTCCTCTCTAACCACTAGCTATATATCTACTAATTAAATCGTTTAATCATGTATTTTTCCAGGGTCAAAATATATACTGAAAACAGTGAAATTGTTGCATGCATGCAAAAATATGTTAGTAATTTTATTCCAAGTATAGAAATTTAAATGAAAATGTTGAATTTTTTAACTTTCGTACATCAAATTCATACAAAATGGTGCCCAAGTTACGTCTTGTGAGTTAATACTTGCTACTTACATATTTATTAAAATTAAAATTTGTTTTTAAATAAATTAAAGAACACCAACGGATATGGAAAGGGACACGTGTTCCCTGATTTGAAATTTTTTAATAAAAATTATTATTTAATCTTTAAAATTTATAAAATTAATAAATTAATTATTTTATTTTAAAAAATTAATTTTTTAGTTCTTATTTAATTTCTTTTTTTTTTTCCATTTTTCTTTTTTGTCATTTTAATTTTTAAAATTTTTTAAAATAAATTACTACTTAGTTCATGAAATTTATTAAAATTAATACAATAATTCATCTATTTTTAAAAAATTAATTTTTTAGTCTTCAATAAAATATTATTTAATTTCATTTTTTTAATATTTTTTTTATCCTATATTTTTCTTTATTTATGTGAGGGTGTTTCTCTTTTCTAAAATTTCTAGATCAACCCCTACATCCTCTTATATATTGTAATTTATAGTTCGTTAATATTAATTTCAAGAAATTTTAATATTGTATGGTATTATAATTTGATATTTTCTTTGTCCTCATTGATTGTTTATTTTACTTGTACATACATTAAAAAAATTAGTTAATATAAATTTTTTAAAATACCATTACTCACTAATAGTAACACTTTAATTTTATACACCTTATTGAATATATATTCATTAATCACATAGTTAATCAATACAACTAACAAAAGATAATATAAAAAATTTCTTATAAAATTAATATTTAACAATAGAAAGATGGGTGAAAAAATAATAGTGAACTATATGAATATTATTTTATTTTATTAATTAATGAAATATTTAATTTTTTTTTTTAATTTCAATTCTAATCTATCGCTTTCATTGCCAACTGAACAAATTATATCATGTTGGAAAGAGTATTGGTCGCCTTGGGAATCCAATGCCCTTATTTTTTTTTTATCTATCTCCTTTATTTGATAGTAACATTTCTTTGATTGCAACGTCTTTTTGGCTATTTTTTTTAGCCTTTTCAACATTTAAATGTGATATACATTGTAACTCTAATTCATTCATTCCTTCTTTTTTTTTTATTTGGGGTTAATTATAGTATCCTCATCAAAACATATAATATGCTCTTTATATATAAACATATACTATATGTACAAAAATTACTTACAAATATAAATTACGTAAACCATATCTTAAGTAACATAATTATCAAATTAAAAAGTGATCTCACATTAAATAAAATATAAAATAATTAAAAAATTTATAAATAATTGAGAAATTAATTTAATATAAATTAATTAATTTTACGTGAATTTTAAAGTTATGCAATAGTACTTTTGGCTTTTGATAATGAATAAAGAAAATATAATAAGTGCAATAATAATTGAATAAAGATCTGCGCCATTAATATTTTAAACCATATAGTGATCTAAATCATTGTAGATTTTGAAGTCACTGACAACTCTTTAATTCCTACTAATGGAAATTTGAATTTGAACTAAAGTTTCTTATTAGTCAAAGATGGTATCTATGCTTATATAAGTTGTCCAGTGTAAAGAAGGTGATATTGTGGGTGGTGAAAAAAAATTAAATTTATTAGAATAAAAAGGATTATATATTCAGTCTCCTGAATATAAGAGAATATTAGATTTAAAAATTTAGTAATGGGGATAGTGTATAAATTACTTAATATTTTATATATTAAAAAATTATCATGATTTATGATACGACGTGTTTTATGATAAATGATTTAAATACAAAATTTAATATTAAAAACTTATATTTAATATAGAAGGATAAAAATTTTAATATTATGAGCAGTTTTTTCATTTAATTAAAAAAAAAAAAGAAATCAGAAATAAGAAAGTGTGGGTTGCCCTATATAAGATTTTAACATTTATTATTATAGGATGTATCACATCCATAAGGGAAGAGGAACAAGTGGGTTTGTTGTGTAGGTGGGTGCTTGATTGTTGCATAATTAAGAGTATCTATCTAATTATTTTCAACTTTAGGATATGGGCTACTGCTAATGTACTTGGTCTGCCTATTGAGAATTAGAGTCCCATAATAGAAGAACCCATTAAATATTTTGAGTGAAAATTCACATGATTTGCTATTGTTTATTTCCTTTGTTTCACTACAAAATAATTTCACATGTTTGGTGGTTGCTTATCATCCATTTATCACCTGATTATTCCAAATATTTCTATAAAAGGGTGATTGATCTTTTTGTTTGAGTTTAAATTTGAAATAATTTTTTAAATCTGCAAGATGAAAAAATAAATATTAAAGTATCAAATTAAGACTTTGCAAAGTTTTTTTGATATTTAAGTCAGTAATTTAATTTTTAAGATTAAAAACATAATAATAAATTTTGAGAGAAAATTTTTAGTGAAAAAAATAAATAAAAAGTAATAGAGAGAATTTGATTACATTAAAAAATGAATATCTTAGTATATATTTTCAGTCATGATTATTTAATAAATTTGAATGTCTCATCCCATAAATAAATAAGATCATATTGTTAGGAAAAATATTAACCACCAGACATATGATGCTCTTTTTGCCATGTTGACTATTATACTCAAAATGCATTGCTGCTAACATTAATGCTAAACAAAACTTTTTTTACTTTGTTAAAATAAGGTGGTTGGTCCTATCTTAAGATGCTAACATTTAACATATTATGAGTTCTGAATATTGTTATCCATGCAAGGCAGCATGACCAAGCATGCAAAAGATCCCAGTTCCTTATTTAGTGAAGCTGACGAGGAGCGCAGACCAAAAATTTCTCAAATGGCTCCGTCTGACGAGAAAATCTCTTGACAGAACACCTTCAAAAGAATGATTTATCTTAATCGAGCCTTGGGGATCCATTCTCGCTACAAGGCATCCTCACATATGTTACCTTCTAGATCTCTAAGTCTATTTGTATTATTTTGAGAAGTAGGCCTAGCACCATATTTGAAGTCCAAAAATGAAGGCCAGTTTTATTAATCGTCACCACACATTAATTAACTCTTTCAAATGTTTTTCAATCTTAATTTTAAACTCATCAAATACTATGTTTTTCTTCTTTTAAAATTAAATTTAAAAACAGTTAAGATATGATACTTTTTTTTTTAAATTATTGTTAGTACATATAAAGAATACTTTACAGTTTTGGTTTTTTGTATTTATGCTCTGTAATTTATTTTGTGATAATTTAATTTCTGTGATTTTTGATATTTGACATTTCAATGAAAAACGTTAAAGCTGTTGATATGTCATTTATATGAATATTATTTTATATTATAATTGCTGATATGATGCTACGTAAGTGAAAAAGAAGAATTTTTTTATTATTTTATTTAATTAATTAAGTAATTATTTATAATAATTAACTAATTTAATTATTCAATTAATTATTTGAAAAAATTAATTATTCAGCTATAATAATTAATTAATATAAATAATTATTTAATTAATTAAATAATTATATGATTAATTAACTGATTAAAAAAATAAATATTAATTTATTTAATATAAATAATTAATTGAGTGAGTAATTAATATAAATATTTAAGTAATTACTTAATAATTAAATTAATTGATTAATTAATTATAAATAATAAATTAAGTAATAAAAAATTATTATTTCTAACTTCACATCATATCAGCGATGATTATAATATAAAATAATATTTATGTGGACGACATATCAGTTACTTTAATATCATTAACCAAAATATTATTAAAGTGTTAAATGGTAAAAATTATAAAAATTAAATTGTCACAAGACAAACCACATAATAGAAATATAAAAAAATAACTTAAAATCACATGCTACTTATATGTATTAATCCCTAAAAAATATTAAGCTAAATAATTAAAATTTTTAAATATTTTGAATTGTATTAGCCAAATTATTTGACCAACTATCCAATTGACTTCATCGATAAAATTAAAATCCTAATCAAAATTTCAAGAATAAATTCATAAAATTGAAAGAATTGGTTCAAATTTAAAAAATAAATCACGCAAAAATTTAGAATTTTATTATTATTTGGCCTCAAGATTAATATTGGTAACAATGTAGCCGTTATTTATTTTCTATCTCCAATTCATGTCATTAATGATGTAACATGCTTGTATAAATTGATTTCAATAAATTTTAAAAGGGGTTAAAACAAAATTCAGTTGTCTAGATTTTGCAAAAAAAAAAAAAAAAATTCTAAAATTCAATTATCATATTTTTTTTTTCTTATTCATCATTAGTTTTAACATTGTAAATTAAATTATTTTTATTATTTAATGAAACTAAAAAAATTGTGAACTTAAAAATAAATGTATTAATGTTCAGACCTTCCAATAAGCTTATATCTTAGACTAAAAAAAACAACCTTAAATACAAATGTTACTAAATAATCAAATTTTAACGGAAACTGCTGACAAGTTTAAAGAAGTGTCAAAAAAAATTATTAACCCTAAAAAAATTATAAAATTTAAGTAAATGTTGATTTTTTTTGGTATTTAATTTTTTATTTTAATGTTTTTTATTACTTAAAAATCTATTTTTTTTAAATTTTAATATTTTTATTATTTAAAAAATGGAGTTAATCCCACAATTTAATTTTACCAATTAAGTTAAGTATGTTAATATTGATTTAACGGATACCAAATTACAAATTGAAGCTTCTAATTAGACGAAAAAATTATTCAGGCTCCCTAATTAAACTTTGAAATAAAGTTTAGACTCTAATTCCCGTGCTATATAAAAATTGAAGATAAATAGTTTTTAACTTTAGAATTTATTAGAATAGCTAGTTATTTAAAATTTGACATTGTTGTTGATTTTTTTTTTAATTTTACTTTTAAATTTATAATAAATTTAAATGATTATTTTATCTTCATATATATCCCAATCTGTAATTCTGAAGAATTTCTAGCAATTAAGTTGTGAAGGATAAAGTTGTACCACTTAGCCATTAGACCATTTTTCAAAACCATATAAAAGAACATCAGCAATAAATTCTGGCATGAGAATTAAACCAAGAAGCTACAAAATCAATAAAATTCTCTGAAATTTTTATTCAAAGAATGGTGAAGTAACCCAATTTGCAAAGCAAGAAATTAATAAAAACAGATATCGGATGTAAATACTACATAAAATGTATCTACTAAAACCAAACCTATAACAACAAAAATGTTAATACTGTTACCAATGCTAAACCTTCCAGAGAGGGGAGGACAAGAGAAGAAGGTGAAGCAATCTGAACGATAAAATTACACTTCCCTTGTGAAATATTCTGTGGAGTAATCATGGCCAAACCTTGAAAATTGCAGGCCATTGGGTTCTGATTCTGTACCTGGAAGTACATATTGAATGCATATGAAGCATTCCCATTAGCATCCAAGCCATTACAAGAGGAGCCATATCCAAGCGCTGTGCAATCTGAAAATGTGCAAGCATAATTTATGTTATCTGCAAGCTTGCTCAAGTCCTGGGCATTTGGATTAAACATACACCATTTTGATGGTAGATATTGCACATTCTGTGAGCCTATAAAAAACTTGTTTTGACCTTGACCTGAAAGATCTAATGCAAATTTAGGCTGACCATCGTACTTAAAGATTCCCCAATGGCGCTCAAAACTTCCAGGAGCTATGCTCTTTGCATCCTCATCAAGAAGACCGAATAAATAAACTTCTATGAATCCAGGCCGAAGTGGGGTGCCTCTATTTCCTGCAAGTCGTGGTAACAGCCCGTTATAAAATCTGTACGCATAATCCACAGTGGCACTCTTGTCTCCATCGGTCGGCCAACCTACCTCCCCAACTATAATGGGCATCTCTCCAAACCCCACTGCTTTGAGGGCTGAGACCAAGGTGTCAAAGTTGGCATCGAAAACGTTGGTATACTGAGTCTGAGTACCTCTATCAACAATCGGTTGAGATACCCCATCAAAGAAAGCATAGTCAAGAGGGAAGTTGTCATTTCCATAGAGACTTAGGAAAGGATAGATGTTTACTGTGAAAGGTGCATTATTCTTATTCAGAAACTGAACAATTTGGGTCATGAGGTCACTGATATCACTGCGGAATCTTCCAGCGGATGGATAAGGCTGGTCTGTGGGTGAGTTGTAGACATCTGCATTTAGGGGCACAGTAGCCTTTATGGAGTCCCCAACCCCAGCTTCATTGAGGGCATTCTGAATGTTCTCAAGTGCTGGGAAGGTTAAGTTTATGAATGACCCATTGTAGGATGTGAGGAAAGGCTCATTGCCAACTGCAACATACCTGTGCAGACAAAATAAATGTGAAAAAAAAAAAAAATGCAGCGCATAATTGTGAGGTTTCATTCTCTACAGTATCAAAATTGGAAGGCAAAGAACAACCATGTAGCATAATTTACAAGCAATTAATGTAAATGTTCCGTCCATCAGCTAGCTTAAACATGAGAACAATTGATGGCAGATTTAACAATATCAGCATATATTCTTATTAACAATATCAGCATATATTCTTTATTACTGCCAATAGAAGTGGCCTATACACATTAAATCTTGTGCCATGAATTACTTTCTATCGTTCCATTTCAATAGTCAAACACCACAGCCAACAAAATTTCATCACAGCTTTTATTGCAAACAGAACTAAGATCTATTGATCTAAAATGTATTCAATTTCATGGTTAGGATGGTAGACTTCATTATTGAAGTCCAACAAAATGTATGAGATTGTACAGAAGAACCTCCACTCCATTCTGTATAAAACTTAATAAAGTACTTCAATAAAGTTTATAACAATATTATAAAGGACAAAAATGAAAGAATAAAGCCAAGTTAGGAAACTCTGACACACACTACCAACTGATTCTCACAGGCAAAGCACTGAAACCGTGCATCAATTCTCCCACAAAAAAGCACTGTAATTTTGTTTCTCAAGTTTAGAGCAGAAGTTCACCATTGAGTAATTGACATCACATTGCAATTATCTCTTATAATAATGTACTTTTTTCTGCTGTTGCCCATCCAAGGAAAAGAATCTAATACTGATTACTGAGTTTATAAGAAAAGGGATTTATAAAGCTCTATAAAGGTAAAGTTGACGTCTTTAGTAAGATTCTGAAGTCCCCCTTTTTCTTTTCTGAACTTCTCACCATGCGCTATAGAATATATCACAGATACAAAATCAAGATTTAGATTAGACAAATATTAACATTAAATGAACTGAACGTTGGATAACTAAACTCACATGCATTGCATTGATGCGCATTTAACTTTTCCAGTTAACAAATTGCAACTGCCATCTTATGGCAGATTCAACAACTAAGTTGTTCTAAAAAAAAAAAAAAGTCAACCATTTAACAATTGCTACTTTCATGCCAAAGTAAATCTGCGTTGAACTGCTTAACAGAAGTGGGGGTGTATTTCCGAATAAGAAGTGGGTATCATGACAAGATCCAACGAAGACTTCTAAACAAATGAAATAAAGAAATAACAATAAGTGGATAACTTCAAAGAAATAGAATTATTAGATTTCCAAAATAAACACATTCCTATTTCCAGAATTATCAATCAAAACCTATATCATCTCATAATCTGAAATTATGAGAAACCATATGATTGGAACAAAGATATCAGCTTGAAAGCCCCTCCATAACATTAATTTCACAAACACATTTACAATTGCAAAAGATCGGGTTTAAAAAGGGAAAGACGCAAGTTTTAGCAAAAAAAAACATAATCATAATTCAGACTGAAGAAATTAACACGCTTGAGTTCATCTCCTCCACAACAACCGCTTGAAAAGCTCAATCAACAAAATTCCTAATGCATAGAACTACTACATGATATTAGCATCTTAGGCAATTCAGTTACAATAAAGGAAAGTCTTATACGGAACACAACAAAATCAACAAGAATTCAAACATGTAAGCACATAAGTTTGACAAAAGAAAATAATGCAATCGGTGTCAATATAATCCTCGCAGAAAATTCAGTAAGACACCACTAGAATTCTCACAAAAAAGCTCTGACTTACTTTATATTAACTCCTCCATTGAAGTTGTAAATAGAGACATTTCTCTTGACCCAATCCTTTGCACGATTGTAATCATTCATGACAGCAAGTTGGTCATTAGGTATAGCCATCATGACTTCAATGCCAGTCCCAGCAAGTGTACTCATGGTGCTTCTGTCTGCATCAAAAAGCTTCACTTTTTGGATCCCATTGTCCTTCAACATTTGTACCACAGCCTTTGGTGGTAACTTGTGAGTAGCCTGGGTTCCCCAATTCACTCCTAGACTATAGACATAATTTCCCAAAACGCCTAAAAGTAAAACCCATCTGAGAAACCAGGAATTACCCATTTTATCAAGGGAAATGGGAATGCGAAAGTTATGCAAATGGTTTATCTATTGTTGAAACTTTAACTTTAATGGGTTTATGAGAAACAGAGAATGAGAGGGAAAGCAACGGCTTTTGTTAGGTGGGTACGCGAAAACAGCGATTTAATGCCACGGAATCTAAAGTTTTGGGATCGTGATGTGAGAGAGAAGAGAGCGAACAAGAATTTCAAGGAAAATTTATAAAAGCAGATGAGAGAGAAATTATAGACAAATATGAAAAAGAATAATTTTTTCCGTGTGTATAGAACCCACAACTGAGAAACAGCCAAAGAGATGAAGAGCAATAAAGGAAGTAATGTTAGCAGAGAAACAGCAACAGAGCAAATCAAGATAAAACGGGAATAAGAAACTGAACCTTTTAACAATATTTAACGTTAAAGAAGGTAGAATCCAATCAATAGATTTAGAAGATGGGTTTCAATTAAATTTAAAAAATATATGAAAACTATGAGTTTGAAATAGAGGAGGTTCATGTACGACTTTATTAGACTTTCTTAAGCAAAAAAAACAGAGAAAAATACCGAATAGAAGCCCAATTTAAGAAGACTAAACCGTAAGTTGTTATTTGTAGTGTTCATTAGAAGAGAATAGGAAATGTAAAAAAAAAAAAAAATTGATTGAAAACAAATTCACAGACAAATAAAGAAAGAAAATTTTTTTGCCAATGAAAAAGGTGAAAGCAGGAAGCAGAGAGAAGGATAGCCAACGAGGAAGGAACAAACCACCACGGAAGTTAGTGCAAAAAAAGGGAAAAGAAACCGAGTTTCAGCAGTGTGTTTTTGTCTCACTAAGAGATTTTAAACAACTCTTAACGGCTAGAATTTGAGGAAGTTCTCAAAAAGGTCTAACCTTTAAAGAGGTTTAAGTATTTGCTAATCCTCAGGAGGATAATAAATATAATATAACCAAACAGATAGAATCAAAGCCAAGGTAACTAAGCAAGCAATATATTGTATAAATAAGTGTGAAGTAACAAAGGAAAAGATTGGGGCTTTGAAAAGTTCTCTTTCTTTGATTTTGAAAGCAATAATAGGACGAGAGCAGAGGACTCCATTTCTTTTTCTTTTGTAAGGGAGTCATTAAATATTTTTACCATTTTGTTGATCTGAGTTCTAACTAAAAACTTGAATTTAGAACTTCATAGTTATACAGAAAATAACTTCAATATCATCAGAACAATAGTTAAAATTCTTAATATTAAAGATTAAATCAGTTGATAGGTAAATTTTATTTTTATTTTATTGATCAACATATTATTCATGAGAAAAATATAAAAAGAATTACTACAATAAAAATATATTTATTTCATATAAATTATTTTCTGAAGGTTTTAATTAAATCGTGAAAAATTTGTTTTTGAATGAAAAAATAAATAAATTCAATACTATTCTTAATGCTTCCTCAAATATAAATAGTGTTATTAGAAATAATTAAAATGTATTTTTTACTCTAAAAATTAAAATATGAAGATTAGTTATATTTCAAACAAATAGAGCCATAAGTTAAATTAATTAGCTAAAATAATGAAAAGATGATAAATTATTAGATAAAGTACGAATATAATTTTTTTATTTATATAAAATAAATTTAAATATAAAATTTTATACTTTAATTATACATATATTTATTTTTATATAAATAATAATAATATATTTCTATTTTATTTAATAATTTAAAAAAAATCATCACTTGTTAAACTCTGACGAGTCACAACTACCAATAATTCTTAGGTGGCAGTGACGTGGCTCCCACTTTTGCACGTTGGTTTTTAAGTAATGAGTAGAGACTGGTCATGACAACCACAAAGGGTATAATAGGCATTTTAAGAATTATTATTATTTTTTTTAATTTACGGCTGTTTTTATATTTTTTTAATTAATTAACTTGATGCATTTATGGGTTTTGTGAAATTTTCTCACTTTTCAGGTACGGTGGTCGGTCACCGACATGGCGGCATCAGCCATAAATCTCTTTATCACTTGGTGCTTTTTGGGATTGCAAAGGTCGGAGAGGATAAAAACAATTTAGCATTCAAAAGCAATACACGCTAAAACTTCTATAAATTAATAACTTATTTTATATAATATTAATTTAAATTAATAATTTTAATAAATTAATAAAATAATATTTTTTTAAATATTTATATAATTATATAACCTCATTCATATTATAAATTAATAATTTATCAATATTATTACATTTTTTTTTATTTTAATTAATTTATATTCAATTGATGATATATATTTTTTTTATTTTTATTATTTAATTCAAATTAAATTGATTACATGATTGATAAAATATAATAAATTTTTAATTGATTGAATATATATTTATCGAATTATAAATATTATCTTTAAATTAATAAATTATTAATTTATTAATTAATTAATATTTTTTTTAATTAATAAAATTTATGAGTCACAACAATATTAATTTATAGGAATTTTATTATATATGAACACTTATATAATTAAATTAAAAAATATATAAAAATATGAACATATCAATAATATTAAAAAAATTTGAAACCGTTACATTTAAAGATAAATAAACATCTAAATTTTATTATTATAAATTTATTAATATTCTAATTAAATCAAAATAAAAAATAATATTTTAATTTATATTAAATATAATAAATAAATAATTTAAAAATTAAATAAATATCAGCACTATTTAGTAAAAAGAAATTTGATAATTTTAGTGAAAATAATATTATTATACACATATATATGTAAAAAAATATTTATCTACATCAATTATATATATTTTTGTTATATATCAAATTAATCAGTAATTAAATATTTTAATTAAAATTATTATTTTGTTTTTTTATTTAATAAAAATAATTTTTTATTATATATATTTTTACCTTATTAAATGGATATATATATATTTAGTGCGAATTAAGTATTTTTCATTTATGTTTGGGCGCTGGAAGTAGGGGCAATTGCCCCATACTAAATCCGCCCCTGAGCAAGGTTATGTGATTATTGAGTTGTAGATGGCAGGGCGACCATAGCAAAGAGGACGGTGGTGATTAAAATAATGATAAGTGATTATTTAATGAGATAGAAAAAAAATAATGATTATATAATATAATTAACATTATATTTTAGTTTGTTATTAAATAAAATAATTAGACCTACTTTAAAATATAATTATAAAGCTACCAAGATTTAGGATATTCTATTAGGCTTTAAAAAGTTAATACTGAAATTATTTTCAGAATAGTGACATTATATATTTTAAATATTAATCAAAATTAAATTAATATAATAATAATAATAATATGAATTAATTATTATTTTTTTTTAGAATAATCTAATATATTAATTTTTTTTGATATTTTAAAAATACACTAATTTTATCATGATAAATATTCTTTTATATTATAACACCATCTAATTTTACCATTAGTTAATCTTAAAATAATTAGTAAGGGTTATAAAAATACAGAAATATCGTTATCATTATTTTTAATTAATTATATTTTATTTTTTGCTTTAAAAAATATTTTTTATGATTAAAAAATTTATTTTCATATTTTACAAATTTAAAAATAAAAAATAAAAAAAAAATTATTTTTTGAAGCATATTTTTTATTTTTAAAAAATAATTTAAGAAGAAATTAAATTATTTCTTCTTAAATTTTTTAATACAAATAAAAAATTTATTTTCATATTTTTGAAAATTTTGAAAATAAAAAGTAAAAATATTTTTATTTTTTATTTTCAAATTTTTTATTTTTTAAAAAATAAAATAAAAATTTTTTTTATTTATTTTATTTTTAAAGTTGCCAAAAAATATAAAAATATATTTTTTCATCCTAAAAAATTTTTTTAAAACAAAAATATATCTTTTTACTATTTTTATTGACCATTTTATAGTATGGTCTATTAATATATTATAATATTTTTCAGGATGAGTTAATATATTTTTAAAATGTCAAGAAGAGTTAGTGTATTGGTCATTTTACAGGGAAAAAATTATAATTAATTTTAATAATAATAATAATGATAAAAGGAAAATGAAGGATGGAAATATCCCTTTCTAAGGAAGTTTCAAAGCAAGGAAGTTCTAAATATTTTATCTATGCAAAACAAGGGAAGGAGGAAAAAAAAAAGTGATAGATACATTTGAACAGGCTTCCAGCAATTTACAAACACATGTTTTTATATGCAATTAAAAGGAAAACAAAGTAAAACTTGCATGTGTCCATAAGTATCATTTTATTCCAAATCCCTTTCCATAATCTTTTTAAAGCAATAAAAGACACATAGAATATCTCATGTAACAATTAATTTATTATATTTGTAGCATTTAAATTAATAATTATTGTCATTTATTAATAACTCTTTTGTTTAATAATATTATAATTATCTTTGAAACTGTGAGATTTCAAATTTAATTTCTAATTAAAATCGAACTTATCAAAAAATTAAATTAATATTTTAAATATTATTTTTAAATCGTGCTAAAACTTAAAGTTTTTAAGTTTTTATGTATTGGCAAACATTATCTAATAATGATACAAACATTATCTAATAATGATATATCTTTTAATTTAAAAATAAGTTTAAGTTTGAATCTAAATTTTTAATGTTTTAATTATGTAATAGTTAGGTGATATAAAAAATTAGGTTTCAACATATGTGAAAAGAAAAGAGGAATTAATTTGCAAATAATTAAAATCCTTTCAATGTCTCCATCATAATCGATATATATATACAATTTTTTATTATTTTTTTTGTCAAATGATTTTAAATCAAATTAATGGATTGTTTGGTTGGACAACTAAATACTCTTAATTACCGATTATCAATATACACGCCGATAATTAGAAAAATTTGTATTATTTGATTGGCCAACTAAAAATTTTAATTATAATAAAATTTATTTTCAATCAGCAAATCTTATAAGTATTATAAGCTGTTTTTCGTCAATCATATTTTTAGCAATTACTCTGCCAAACACCTCCTAATTAATTAAAACATGTTTCCTCTCTTTGGCATGATAGTACTGATAATGATATATATCATGAACAGTCAAAATCTACCCTTCTTCATATTTTCTCAAACTAGACTCCTATATATAAACTATAATGTGTGTCATAATTATTATTTTAAGTTTTGCATTAATTTAAAACAAGGTAAATTTGTTTATATTTATTTCTCTAGTTTTTATAAAAATTCAATTTAAATAAATTTTATTTTATTAATTTTGATGTTTGGAAGAAAGTAATTTATAAAATTTAATTATTTTAATATAAAAAATTTAAAATAAATAGAAATCATGTCAGTTTGTAAAAATTTAATTTAATTCAATTAAGAATACAAAATAATAACATTATTGGAATGTTTTATTTAATGGTTATATAGTTTACATACACCAGGTATTTTTAATTATGTGATTTTATACCCTTTTCACATGCAATGCACACTAAAAATAATTTACAATAGTTTGAAGGAAAAAAAAAAAAATCTTAT
Organism: Aleurites moluccanus; assembly: GCA_948193065.1. NCBI lineage: Eukaryota > Viridiplantae > Streptophyta > Magnoliopsida > Malpighiales > Euphorbiaceae > Aleurites > Aleurites moluccanus. The sequence continues at coordinate 57,625 of CANXYC011832966.1, forward strand.
TCGAAGACATTAAAAATAAGGCACCTTTAATTTATACATAATAAGATAGCTCTCTTTCAATTAGGTATATAAATGCATACCGATATATTATTTAATAATAAATGTATATTTTTTTAAATTATTATTCAGGATCGATTCTTTCTTTTAATACTAAAAAAAAAAACTAATAACTTAACTAAGAAACATGATCATTAGTTACATGTTCAAGTAACTAACAGAACTGTTGATATTAATATTTTATAGTCCATCTAATTTAGAATTAAGGTTTAACCTTTTGTATTAAAATGAAATATATGTTTGCATTAAAAATAAATTAAATTTAAATTTCTGACTGTCTACGTAAAATAAACATTCTACCAATCAATAAGGACTTGAATTATTAAAATTATATGTAATAATTAATCACCATTTTCAACATCTTAGTTTGAAGCTGTTTTGTTTGACATTACCATTTTGAATAATTAAGGGCTAATACATTTCCCTGTGCCTAATGTATGCCTTCAAATTGCCAAAACAAATATAAATATTATCAGCTTTCCTTTTAAATAACTTGTATTTATTAAATTAATTAAGGTTTTGGTGGAACTAACATAACTAATTCAATCCAAGATGAAGTCAGAATAAGTTGTTTAAGAGTTCGTTTCACTTGTTCGCATAATTAATTTTCTTGTATTTTAATTAAAAAAAAATATTATTACCTATCAATTAAATAATCAAAACCAAAAGCCATGAAAGAAAATAAAACTAAAAAGAAAAGAAAATGTCCACTTTATACCACAACTTTATTGTTAACAATATATTCACATTATAATTTTGATGGAGAGGTAATGACAAATTGAGAGAAAATGTGACTTCAGAATGATAAAACTATAATGACTTAGTTGATTGTAGTTGGATTTATTAGTTAATTTCAAGTTTGATTCTAAATTATCTAAATTATTGGTTTACTGATGATTATTAACAATTAACAGTAATTATACAAATTAGAAAATATAATTTAAAAGTTTTGGGTTTATTAGCTTTGAATTTCAGTTCTTCTAGAACTTTGAGGTATTTTGATTTTCTAAATTTTGCTTCTTGTGCGGGTCATAAAAATTAATAGAAAATCTCAAAAGATTGTTAAAAGAATAGATATAAATAAATTAAGATTGAAAATTAGAGAAAGGAGTGATTTGTGTTAAATGTTTACAAGAGACGGCAGAAGGTATTCCATTCAGCAGGTCAGATAACATAATTTCATTGTCTGAGTTTTCAGTTTTCTCCACGTGTTTTTGCTTTATGAACTGTTCTTCGTCTCTACTTAATGTTTGTTATATATTTTACACACTAAACTAATTTATTTACAAATTAATCTGTACATATAACAAACCTTCTAATGTGTACAAGATTATTAAAAAAAAATCATCTATTTTAATTTTTCTAATTTATTTATTATTTCAATTTCCTTTAATCTTTTTAATTCCTTTGTATTCTATATCTTTTAATAATTTTTTATATTTTATAATATATTTTTCAATAACATATTTTTTAATGAAAATATTATTATAATGTTAATATAAAATATAATTTAAATTAAAAAATAAAATAATTAAATTAAGATAAATAAATAAAATTAAAATATTTATTATGAGTCGAATAGATTAAAACATTTAGTTGCATAGTGTTTCTCAAATGACACACCCAATCTCTCAAGTAATCTGGATGTAAGATCACATATATAGCAGATTTCATGAGAAAATGAGTTAAAAAGTATAAATAACTTGGAAAGAGGAACTGTCGTTCTAAAGAGAATGGCAGTTTCTGTTCACATAATTGTACAATTACCCCAAATACAGATTTCAGCAGCTCTAAATAACTCTGACAACAATAAATCATTTATAGTATATCCGATTAAAAACTAACTTCGGAAAAATCAACAGGAGCATTAATTGGAATGGATCGAGTAAAGCAATCAACTTTTATAGCACCGCACATCTTCTAAACAATAAGTTCATCTTCAAGATAGTTATACTCGAAGGTGAACTCAGTCTTGATTCTTTGACACCTGAACAAAGTAGCACAAATCATGAGAATGACATGGGCAGTTCTTAAATAGTCATATAATCATAATTCTAATGAAGAGGAGCTGCAATACATAAAATAATAAGTCAAACAAGATTTTATGGGGATTGAAATTCAACTGGCTTGCATTATTCTTAGATACTTCATTCTCTACTATGGAAAAACCAGACAAACTCGAGACTCGCCCATCACACAGCGAGGTATAGGAGTATGCAACTATGCATACGTAAATATAAAAAAAAATAGAGAATCTAAATCTATTGAGGATGGTGATATAGAATATATGCAGCAGCAGCTACCATATGCCAAGGTATAATAATTTTTTTTTCACTAAATCATTTGAAAAAATTATACGACGAAGAAACTCTCCTCATCCTCACAAATGTATATACATGCAATTTTACTAGAAATAAAACATAGCAGTTCCAGAAAATTTTTCAATAATTAACGGAATAAATAAGTATACCATCCATGTTGCAGGTCATCATTGGCAATATGAAAATCAAAGTACACATAAGTCCCCTGTTCATATTCATCAGTTGCAACTTTGGGCTCCTCGTGCCTCTGAAACCATGTGTTGTATTTCCTGTGATATCTCCAGGATTGCTTCTTTAGCTCTTTTGCAGCTAAATATTGCTGATAGGTATTCTGCACACAATAACTAACTTGAGAACAAGCATATGGTGATTTTATACCAGAAAGCAATATCGGGTACATATTAATTAACATTGTATGCTATATCACCTGTTGATAGTAGAATGCAAAGAACAATGTATCAGTGCCATAACTATCAATGGTCAGACGTTCCCAGAATCCAGGATTATTTACAATAGGTGCCTGAACTTGAGGATAGCTAGGAGGAGTGGCTGCAGGGTGCCTCTGAAATAGATAAACAAGTGAAAACAATTATCTCACACCATAACTATGCGATGTCAACAGTTTAACAGGTCCGAAAAAGATGAAGATAATTGGCATCCATACTGGAGTATAGCTCCTAGCACGTTCTGAGTCTTTTGGTTGGGGACGCTTGTGATATGCTGCCTCAAGCATCTGCAAATTGAATAACTGATCATGCATCACCCCAGAATTCACAGCAGATCCACTTAGATTATCACCAATGGCACCGAGGTCAGATACACTTCTTCGACCAATAACACCAAGGCCAGTAGATGGTTGACTGGATTGTATGGGTTGCCCAGGAGAGAGGTCAATATCTCTTGGCACTTGGGCAGGCTCTGCCAAAGAGCCAGATGCTCCAGTCTGCAGCAAAGAAGCAATTTAGATCACATCATCCTGAACATTAAACTGACATTAACACGCCATCACTGTCATACAGCAAACCACAATCATATTTTCAACTAAGAATTACAGACACAAATCTCAATATGCAATGCGAAGGCCTCAAATCGGACTTTGTCCAAATGTAAATAAAAATTCATATATCCAGTACCTGCGATGAGCACTACAAGAATCAAAACATATTCTTAACATGTTAACTCTTATCACAATTCATCAGCAGTTGATTAGACAGCAAATGTGTAAAATTCCCAAAATTAGATAATATACTACGATATAAGAACATAATTAATGGTTTCATAATCCCAAGACACTGACAAGCTAAGCTGTCAGAGGCTATTTGAGAACACTTTGTACATAAATAGCTGGAATATAATCCATAATAATATTGAGTCATACAGTATTTAAATTTAATTCTTTAAGTTTTGACACATTTGGCCCATAACTCTGGAGATTCTAACAATCAGGAACTGGTATGAAGCAGAAATTTATTCCATCTGATCCATCAAGGAAATTAAGCATTCCTACCTGGAAGGGTGGATGGGTCCCCAAATAGACAAGCAAAATAACATTGCTAGACTTACTTAAAAAATCATTCAAACAAAACTCAAAGTACAGACGGCAGGACTATATAATTATTTTACATACAGGAGTATCCATTGTGTATGGAGTTTTCAATTCATCCTCATTCACAAGATTTTTGCTTAGCCCAGATGTAGAAACAGATTCAGCTGTTGAATCATCAGGTAAATTCTGAGGTTGCTGCTCCTCAACTTTTGAAATATCTGCATTATTCATTGATGGTATTAACACAAGTACATTTTATGATCGTGTGCCAGTCAAGTCAAGCTAACTGAGTAGTACCGGCATCTTTTGCACCAGTTGACATAACTTGTTGACTTGTCTGTTGATGGATGGAATTTGGCTGCTGTATTGCAGTAGAGGTAACAGTATTCAGACCTGAAGCCTGAACTCCAAGTCCCAGATTAGCTTGAGGAGAAACAGATGAGCTTTGGGAATTAAACTGCCAACATAATCAGAAAGGCATGCTAAAGAAGGTATCAAACTAACTTTTAAAACAAGGGAAGTTGAAAAGGCAGAATAAATTGGACTGCCAAAGAATGGGGCATACAATGGGAAAAAAAAATTCTGGACACAATGTGTGATCAACTGAATGGTCAGAAATAAGATGTAATTACTTTATATCATTAGATTAAATATGATATGCACTTAATTGTTATATTGAATTTTTAAAAAATTTAAAAGGTTAATAAAGCATAAAGCCATACTATTAATTCAACAAACAAAGAAAAATAATAAAAAAAAAATTTAATTCATATTTACATTCTCAAATCAAGATGAAGACTTATCCAGAAAAGCTTCGATGAAATACTAAATATACCAATGAATGCATGCAGAATATGAACTTTGTTTCCGCTCCACAGAACACATTGCAGAGAACTATTGATTTAACTATACCAAATTTATAAGACATGTATAGAGAAATGATGCCTGAGCTATGAAGCATGGACAAGCACACAGGACAAGCTGACACAGCTGTTTTTAAAAAGAACTTTGCATATGATATGTGTGTCAGGCGTTTGTCATGTTGAAGTGTCCAACATGGATATATGCCAAAACTAAAGTGTTAACGTTTGTGCTTCATAGTGACTCAACTAAGATTTATACAATCACTAATAAAACAGTAATGAAAATCCCGTGTAAGAAGAAGCACCTGCTGCAATAGTGGGTTTTGTTGGGCAGAAAATTGTTTATGATTTCCTCCAGCAAGAGGTGGCATACCAAGAAGGGTGCTGTGACCTTGTTGCTGGACTTGCTGAAGACGTTGCAAAAATTTCTCCCTCTGATCCGGTGCTATTTCAGTTCTTGCACGAAATTGTCCCTGAAACAAACAAATAGTTTAAGTAATAAAAGCAAGGAGTGAAATTTAATAATACTCCTTACTGAAACTTCATTTTTTCCTTAATTAAGTGAAAGGACATAATAGTCAGCATGCTTTTTCATTGAGAAGATGAAACATTGACCAAGTACTGGGCACGCAGATGGGATAAATTTTCTAACAGATGAAAAATTGAATGGCATTCAAATGAGCAATTTGATATTTTCTCCATTTACACCAACATATACATAAACTACTAGAAAAATACATTTCTAAATTACTTCTTGATGACAATTATTCTTGTTAGCTTATATGCATTTTGTCCCCTACTGGATAAGCAAAAGGTTATCTCCATTTCTTTACCTCATTTGCTTTACCATTGGTAGGTATGCATTCTCTCCCTCACTATAAATCCTTCTCTGTTCTTTTAATTTCTGTTTTTTTTTTCCTAGTGAGATTGACCATTTAAGAACAGAGAAGTGTATGCAAAATTATCTATTTGTTCAGTTACCACAACTACAAACTACACATACTTTCACTTCTATTTTCCAAATAAAAGTAAAATGTAAGAACCTGCAATAACAAAAAACCAACCCCACAAGGATCTCCCAAGGATCTTAAAAACTTAAGTGTCCATCAGAAGCATGCTTCAAGGAACTTGATAGGAATGTCTCCTAGTGTTATGACACAGGATAACAGGGAGCTATTTTATTATAAATCTTTTTTTTATGGTTACTTGATTTTTTTTTTTTGGTTATGTTAAAAAGATGTCTTTTTTCTTCCTCCAATTTATACGTCTTTTTTTCTTCTTTAATAAAATTTATTTTCCTATAAAAAGACAATATTTCTCCAAAAGGAAAATAAATCAGATCCTACGTACTAGAGTAAAAATGCATAAATATGAAACAAATGAAATACCGGTTCATTCTGATTTTGAAAGGAACTTCCAGGTCTCCATTGCATGCCAGGGACCAAAGAAGGGGAAAAAACTCTTCCACTTATTGCAGCAGCTTCACCGACATTACTAGAATCAATAATGCCAGTTCCATCACTAGTCTTGCCAGGCTGAGGCAAGATCATTCGATTACTTAGCGGAGAAGTCAAAGGCTGCACCATTGCACTACTTCCAAGTCTATCGTCTGCTGATAAAATATTTCTTTTTGCAATATCAGATGCTGAAGGTACTGCACTAAGGGCCCCATTGCTAGGTACTGTAGCAGAACTAATAGGGATGCTAGATAAGGGCTGACTAGAAAGGCTACCTCTGCTAATGCCCCTTGCTAGTCCAGTATCAGAAAGAGCAGGTGATGGTCTACGGCCAGGGAAACCTGATGTTTCTTCTTCCTTCACAGAGTTTGTCAGAGATGAAGGAGAGGAAGGAATAGCGGCAGCTGCATTTTCCAGCACACTGCGAACAGAAGTTGAACCTGGAAGAATTGAAGAGGCTGACACAGCAGACAATGTATGAACTGGAACACCCACAGAAATAGGAGTTGCATGATTCACAGTTGGTGTTGATGCAGCTGAACTAATCATACTACTTTTGGCTGGTGGAGTCCTTGCAACAATATCAGAATTACTATCTTGTGAAGCTGTGTCATCAGCTTGCTCCTGAACAGAAGTAGCCTGCGGATAAGTAGGACTGGCAGTAGCCTGGACAGAAAACATCAACTCCATATTTACACATTATAACAATGTCATTTAAAGGCAAACCTTAAAACTAAGGAAAAGTAAGAGAATCAATAAGCAAAAAAAAAATGTCAGGTTGTTTGTTTAAGTACAAAATGAAAACAACATTAAGCACAACACAAGGTGAGAAGGCTCACATAATTATGAAACAACTTCTTTTACATGCCCGCCATAACATATTGTCAAAGCAGAACATTTTTCACTGCAATGTAGCATAGCACCATTACTAGTAACCTAGAGTCCTAAACAACACATTTAATATTTAACATACTGACACAAACCCAACAAATCTTAATCCCACAACAATGTTTTGTCCAACGTTATGAAGTTAGACAACAGGATGGAAAAGCATAGGGCATGACTCAAAACACACAACTTTTTCCCCCAATCCACAATAGAATAGGAGATAAAGGTGTCATAGAAGTGACAACAAGTCTCAAGAGACACTTGTAATCATGGCTTCTATTTTATGAAGATCCTAAACAATTGGAAAGCAAAAGACAATAATATTGTCAATTCAACATGAATAACATACAGGCATTTGAGATGCTGATGCTGCCAAAGAAGTCTTCAAGCTATGAACTGGTGCACCCTGTGAATTATATTAAAATTTTAAGCAATGAAAAACAAACATACATAACCAGGAATATATACATTCAGGAAAAAGAAAAGAATAGATTGTGGCTATTTCCCATCTCTAGTGCAACAAAAGAGTAAAATACAACTATTCCATGTCCAACATAGTAAAAAAATTAGTAACATCAACTGCATGTCATAAAAGTTTACCTTAACAAGACCAGGAGGACCGACTGTAACCAAATCTTCAAGAGATTCCACCTTGTCTAATGGCAATGAATTGTAGAGCTCATCAACATCACTAAATTCCTCAAAATCCTCCTATAGAGGAAAAAAAGAGCAACAGTAAAGGTTATACTGAAGCAAATTCATTACTTTATATGTTTTGTTAAAGATATACAACTTATAATAAGTAATATGTGAATTTCAGTGTGCTTTAACTAAACAAAATTAAAGAAACACAAACCTGATTGCGTTCCACATAATCGTCCAGGAAGTCTTTAACATCATTGACCTGCTCAGGACTCAATTCATCGTTATCCAGTAGCCTTAGGATCAATTCTAATTTCATTATATGAGCCTTGTGCCGCACAATAGATGTCTCTAAATGCGTCTGGAAATCAAAATAAATAAATAAATGACAGTAGAAAGAAAACATCAATTTCAAAAATGCATGATTGATTTCCTGTTCTACCAATCTAGGAGGCCTTGTCTTTCCTTTCTTAACGGATAGCCCCTCCAACTCAGCTTCAAAGCTATCAATCTGAGATTCCAACTCCCCAACCTAATCAAGCATAGAAGAAGTTTTACAATCACAGAAAAGAAAAAGAAAAAGGAAAAAAAAAAGAGCAGTTCCTATAAGAACTACAAAAGATGTTAATTTGATACGGTAAACTGTAATTATGATACAAAAACACCCATAAACAGCTGATTATAAAAAAGAGTACTTTAATTAGAAAATAAAAGCATGCACAGTTACACATAGAGATAAAGAGACAGAGATACAGAATAACATATAATCAACAAGGAAAAAAAAAATCCAATGATATTTGGTCAATTACAAGGCCATCTACATTTGCTAACTTTGTCACAGATCCAAGACTGACCAGTTGCATACATAACATGCTCATTGCTCTTGTGTATAGACAGACTGAACAAGCAAGTTCTTACTAACAATCCTGTGAAGAAATGTCTTTTCGGTTCATTAGGCTTCAGCAAAGTGTTAAAATTTGCAACGTAACAATTTTGAAGACGACTCCAACACCACTAGACTGAAGCTCATTGGTGAAGAAATGAATTCTGAAAGCAAGAGTTGTGATTGTAAATTTACATACCACATTGTTCAACCAATCCCTTGTCTCTGATTTGGCCTTTTCCTTTGGATCCTACAAAAAGAATGACATGATTAGCATTTTGACTACAAAGTAAAATATCCAGTGGGTGAAAAAAAAAATTTACATTATTCCAGATAAAACAAAAAGATGACAGAGTGGGATTTTCATGGAATTCACCCTACATCCAAAAAGACAATTTTTAAGAATTGCAAAACTACTATTTAAACAAAAAAAAGAGAGGGAGAGAGAGGAGCAAGGGGTCCAACCAAGACCAATGATAATCACTAGTTAGAATATCTTTAAACACATCATAAAACAAAAAATTTAATGATTTACCCAACTCTATGCTCTCACTATGGCTATAGATAGATCAAAACCTTTTAAGTTCCTCCTTTTGTTCTTTGCATCTAAAAGTATAGGGTAATGCCAAGATAGGAAACCAAAAAATTATATTCAAAAAGACTATGAACAGTAAAAACCAAGAAATTGTTACCCCAGGAAAGAATAATCCAATCTTAAACTCCTTATTAAGATCACATCAGATTAGGACTGGCAGTCAAGATACATGATGCTATAAAATAAACATTGCAAGAATGTTGTAGCAAGTCATCAAACAAACTAAAACGAGGAGCGAATTTGAGGTTTAGTCAACCTTAAAATTACTATTTGCATGTCAGAGATTTGATTAAGACATTTTAAGTGCCCAGGGCTTACAGTTTTTGGTTGTTGGCCCAGCCCTTCTTTAGAAAATGCCTTTGTTTTTGTTTCCTTCTCACAGATCTTAAATCTCTCCATTTCCCGTTCAATAAGCTTACGAGCATCCACCAAAGCCTGCTCATAAGAGGCACTAACCTACACAAACATGAATTTAAAGAAAAATGATAGCTATTGACTTCAGCGACTTCAGCATCAGTGTAAAACACAGATCAAAAGAATGAAAAGTTGTCATCACACTTCACTTCATAATAGTCAAACTTAACATAAATGAACCAAAAAATTTATTAAAAAAACAGTGTAGCTAACATTATATAATTAGCCCACCAAACCATAACTATCAGTATTAACACTAAACAACTTAAACACACAAACAACTGGAATGCAAACTAAAACACCACCACCAAAGTATATCCATAAAAGAAAAAAGCAAAAACAGAAAACTAATAAGAGCAAGTTATAAACACATTGAACAAACAGTAAATCTACCTAAGAAAACAACAAACTGTTTAAATTATAAAAAAAAATGATCAATCTAAAAATTGCATCACAAAGAGACAGTTAATGTAAGATAACATTGACATTGTTCCTTCAAATCAGTAAGTTTGAGAACTGGAACTAAGGATCTCAAGAGTAATAAAGATAGAAATGACTGCCTACTGTATCATGAGATTAAATACTTTTAATTAAAGAGATTATTTCAATTTACATTATGGTGAACCTGAAAATGACAATATAAACTACTCAAGTTGAAAGACATTATTTATCTAAAGAAGTCGAAATAATAAAATTAGGCCCAGCTATGTTTCATGAATCATGAGTTCTATCATATTACACATACTTCAAAATCCCGAGGACGATATACTAAAACAAAGAGGACTGACCTTCTTATCCTTGATCTCACTGGACTGAATCCATGTTTTGATCTGATCCCTGTATCTCTGCAGCTTTTTGATCTCCTTCTTCAAGTCTGCCTCAAATTTCTCTTTTTGATTGGCATTGTCAGTATCATAAACCTAAAGCAATGATACACATTGATAAACAATCATATGTTGAAACCAATAACCAACAAACTTTACATATAAGTCGCTGAAGAGATAAAATAGAACTTCTAATAGCCAATATTCAATGCTGATAACAACAATGATAGCATCATAAACCTAACGAAATAATCATATTCAGATCTTAGAAATAACAAAATTTTGAAAACATTTACCAACAGACCCTCCTATGGATAACAACAAAAGTATAAGAAATACAACTTCAATCACATTGATGAGAAGAAAAACAGCACCAATGAAGAACAATAAGTAAATTTCAATTTTATTTTACTAACAAAACTAAGGGGTGTTTGACAACCCAAATTAAGCAATTGACATTAAACTTTTCAGCACTTAATTCAAATATTAAGTGTCACCATCACCACAGCTACTGCTTGCATAATATTTTCAATAACTAATAGTTATTAAATAATTCCTACTGTGATTATTATCTACCAAAACTACTATCTCCACCATTGGCGCTGCCACCATTATTCTCAACACTATCACCAGTTAACTACCATCATTTGCAACTATCATAACACTAACTAACAGAGCTATCATCCCGTAACACACCACCACCATTACCACCCTTACAACTGCTAAGGTAAAGATCACCACCATTTCCACTACTCTCACCATCCTTGATTTTCCACTGCCACCATGGCAGTACCATCATTACACATAATTGCCATAGCAATCGTCATACTATAGTCAATGCCATCATCGTAACTAGTTTTTCAGTAGACAATTTTCTTCTCTTTTCTTTTCAAACTCAATTATAACATTTACAGAACAGTACAATTTTTAGTTTAACAAAATCACCACCAAATACAATAGGGAAAAAACACCCAAAATTAAAATAGCAAACTGAGTCTCTATTGTACTACAAGAAATGAATTGAAAAAGGTGTGGAAAAGAAATAGCAATAGTCAAATGCCTTTTGTTAGGCAGAATAAAAAATAAAGCAAAATAAGAATTTGCATCATGTAAATTCAAAGCCATTCAGAAATAAGCCACAAAATTAATGAATTCAAAAAACTAAATGACTGTAGAATGTTGCGTTACATGTACAAGTTAATTTAAGCAGTACAGAGAAACAAAACTTCTTTCATCTTCCTCCGCAGCATTTTATAGGTATGAAAAAGGCAAATTAATATCGAAAATGAAACATCTTAAATTCTCAATTAAGCTAAATTCAATTAACTTAGATTCGAAACTTTTGATTGTCGTTTGATTTCCAGCATTTTCTAAGAAGCCAAACAGAGGTCCATTAGGGAAAAAAAAAAAAAAGGAAACAAAATATAATTTCGACTGAAGCGATACAGTTGTTCACACAGTCCTAACTAGTAAGGGAAGTGATTTTCAATTCTAGAACTGAGTATTTTTCTGGTATGTTCTGAGCAGCCAAACGTCATTAAGAAAAAAAAAAAAAAAAGTGGAATGGTAACCTTGTTCCAGATGCTGTCAAAAACATCAACGCCTTCTTGGACCTTTTTCAGAACGCGATCAATCTCGCCTTGTAGTTTACGACTTGCTCCCATTGTTGAATTCGAGAACCGTGAAGCGGATTAGCGGGTTTTATCATCAAAGGATAAAACAGTCCAATGATTTTTCTTCTGTTTTTCTGTTGACTTAGTGAGTTCTGCGAGTTCGGTTCTAGGGTTTTTTCTTTTTCCTCTCTTTTTTACCTTTTTTGGTTTGGCTGTGCAGATGAGATGGAGATGCAGATGGAGATGATGTAAAGCAGTACACAGTCCAGAATGAAAGTTATGTCGCTCGCTCTTGGATCGGAGTTTCGTTGCGCAAGTCTTTTCTGGTTTGGGTTTTTTAGCAGATTTTGGCCTTCTTCCTCGATTGATGGATTTGGGCTTTTTATGCCGAACTTGTCCAACATAATTCCTAATTTGGCAATATCCGTTTCGTCTCCACTTTCAAATTATTTTTTTTTTTTTTTAATCATGTACATAATTTTAATTTTATTTATTTATAATGTATACAATTTTCAAACTTATTTTCACTTTGTTTCCTATTTCAAATTCAACTAAGTTGTTGGGTTGTACTCATTTTTTCTATTTAACTTATATTTTCTTAAAATATTTTAATATAAATAAATTATTATTTTATTAAATTTAAATATCATTTTATTATAATTTTAAATGTTAATATAATTAAAATATATGAGTCAATTTTATTATACACAAATAATAAAAATATATTAAATAATATTAGTCTTTATAAATTTTAATTAAAATTTATAAAAAAAATGATGGATTAATTGATTAGGTGGTTTAATTTTTTTTTAAATAATTATTTAACACATCACAACAAATTTTATAAATAACTGTTGAGCTCAACTTTTATTATACTAATTTTTTTAAACAAATGCACGTGGTTAACTATGCGAATGAATAATTTTAAATTATAAATAATAAATAATTTTTCTAATTAATGTCTTAAAAATATTAATTAAAAATAATTATTTTAAATAAAATATGATTATAAAATAGTTATATTAAATAAGTATAAATAAATTAATATAAAAATAAATTGAATGAAAAAAAAAAAGATTTTGTTAGAGTTATATTTTATTATAATTACTATTATTTCAAGTGATAAATTATAATTTTTATTTTTTTACTTATTTATTTTATTTTAAAATTTATTAATTTAATATTATATAAACTTTAAATTTTTAGGGCACTCGATAAAAAAATTGATATTAAAACTATAATTTAGTTATGCATAAAAATATTATATTTTTTAATAATATTTGTAAATATAAATAATAATAACTTTTAGTCAATATTATATAATTAAGAATCATTTGTATATATTTTAGGCTCAACTCTAATTATTTTAATGAAACTGAACATTGTTAACTTTTCACCCTATTAATCCATCAAAATATAAGGTAATAACGGAATCTAAGATTATTTTATAAACTATATATAATCATAAGAATTTTAACAAGTATCAATCAATATATTTATATAATAATTCATAAATTAAATCAATAAATAAAATAAAATATTAAAAATTTTAGCACTATTAAATCAACAATTCACCACCAGAAAATTTTTTGACCGAATTAATAAATTATAGCTATGATGTATTTATGTGTGTTTAAATTTTTATACACACTTATCTAAAATATTGTATAATAAGTTATAACCTTTTTTTTTTTTTTTTTGCTTAAGCATTTAACATATAAGTTTATATATTATTTATGGTAATTATTAATAAAAAGAATAAAGAAAAACTTGAATTTTTCTATCCTTTCTACTATTCATATAGGTTAAGGAATTCCTTTAATAATAATAATAGTTCTATAATTTAGTAAATAATATCCATAAAATTATAAAATATATATATATATATATATAAGCTACAATGGCTATTATGAAAACAAAAAATTAAGAGGCTATAATTTATGATATTAATTTACAGAGAAGTTGTAAAACATTATCTTCATTTATTAATTATTACTAAAATTACTATTATATTAGTTATTAATATTTATGTTTAAGATTAAAAAAAAAAAACAAACTAAGATAATACAAAAAGAGCAAAAATTCTTAATTCATCAATTCTGTACTTTAAATAAAATATATAAATTAAAACAGAGTCTAATTACTATTGCGTAAAAACTCATTTATTTTGAGAGGAAAAAATATTAGTGTAACAAAAGTCTTTCTAAAATTTCTGCATAGTTTATTATAATTTAATATTAAGAAATTATATAATTATTATTTAAGAAAACAATAATTCTTTCACTTTATTCGCACCTTTTTTGTTTGGAAAATCCAACAACTTCTTCCCATCTAAAACACGTAAATAAATTATTTTTATTATTTTATGTTTTACTATCATTGCATCATCCCATATTTATGTTTATTTTGAGAGAAATAAAGAGAAAAGAAAAGAAATTGAATTTTTTTTATTTAATTACTAATAAGAGAAAAAAAAAATGATTTTCTCATTAAAAAAATTTGAAATAAAAAAAATTTCTCTCCATTTTGAAAAGATTTGGAGAGAAATTAATATGTTTCAAAGTGTTTTTAATACAAATTAAAAAAAAAAATTTTTTTCCACATTACTTATTTTTTAATAAAGTTAAAAAAGTAAATGTCTTACAAATGAATTTACAAGAATCTATTTGGGATAAGAAATTTCAATTTTAATTTCAATTATAATTATCTATAATTAGAATTGTGTTAAAATTATAATTCTAACGTTTGTTTCATAAAAAAAAATTAAATTATAATTAAAAATGAATAAAAAATAATAACAATGAAAGAGACGATTGCAGTGGTGGTAGCGTTGGAGGTTGTGGTGAATCGTTGGTGATAGTGGTAAGACAAATCATCGTCTTCGACGATGATGATGACAATGACAGTTGTGGCCTACCATCACCGATAATAACAGTGTTAGACCACCATCTGGGACAATGGCACTGGGTGATGGTTCAGTGGAGTAATAGTAGTGATTATGGAAATATAGTTTTTATGAGTTGCAAATAAAATTGTGAAATTATTTTTTTAATTATATTACAATTATATGGAATTGTAAATAAAATTTCAATTTTAATTTTAGATGACTGTTAAATATTGAAATTAAAAATTTTAATTCCAAATTCTCCGAATAAATCCTAATAGAGGTCTCGAGTGTCAACTGTAAACCTCTCTGGGTGTGGATTTTAATTTTTAAACTAGGGGATAGTTGTTTCTAATATTCTTATAATTAAACTCCATTCCTAAATCATAAAAAATATCCATTCACGTATAATTAAGAGATTTAAATTCATGCTGAAATTTTAAAAATTATCGTCAACTAAAAAAAATATGCTGATAATTTCATATCCAGATATAATTTAATGATAGGAGATTTATATGACTTAAATAATAAATACGTATTTAATTCCTCTTTCATTTTTCATCTTAAAAAAAAATCAAGTAGATTGAATTAATTACAAATAAAAATTCTATAAATTATTTTTTGTTTATTGATTTAACATTTTATCTCAAGTTTTTGGTGATAATGATAACATTTTTCATTTAAAAAAAAAATATTTCAAAATAATTTTTTTTTATATATAAATTTAACTATGATGAAAAATCAATTTGTTTGATGCATTAATTATGAAAAGAAAATGAAAAAAATAAATAAATAAGAAAAAAGAAAAAAAATTAAATTTCCTTTAGGTTACGATTGTAGAGTCTGGAATTAAAGTTATATTTGAAATTTTCAATTTCAATATTTGACAGCTGTTTAAAATTAAAATTAAAATTAAAATTAAAATTAAAATTTTAACTAGAATTTCATGAAATTATAATATAATTAAAAAATCAATTTCATAATTTCATTATTCAAAATTATAATTTCATAATTATCACTATAATTTTCTATCCTACCGTCACTCCCAACACCACCCGTCATCGCTACCTCCATAATGATCCGTCATCACCGATGATGGTGGTATGCCATTATGGACGACGCCTAACGATCATGATTGACAATAATGATTTATCGGATCAGCATCGCCGATAATGATGACTCATCGGATCGTTATCGTCGACAATCCATCCTTATCCCACTATCATTATTATTTTTAATTTAAACAACACTTTGATCGCTATTAATTTTTTACTCAACTTTAATTTTAATTTTAATTTTTTTTTTTGTATGCAACAAACGAATTACAATTTCAATTCTTATCTTCAACGCTAACGGAGATCCCATTCCCAAGTTCAGGTAAAGGCACCAACGGAGCTGGAGACTGACATTGTCTTAATCCATGCCGGAGTTTCACCGGATTACTTACCCTAGGTATAAGTTTTATTCTTATATGGGGAATTTACTCTGCTGCAGTTTATGGAATTTGGAATTAAATGGATTGTCATTTTGATTGGGGATTTTAGCAGTTTTAAATTGTGGAATTAAATATCAAGCAGTACTTAGGATTTAAGGCATTTGAGCTGAGAGTTTATTTTTTGAATTAGTTTGAATCGAAAATTTTGATTATGAAATTAGCAATTGAGCAGTTAACTGGGATTCTTTTTCTTCTTTCTTATGACTCAGTCCATGAACTCTTAATGATATATATAGGAAAGAAAAGTACATATATTAGATTTCTAAACCACACTACTTCTGTTGGTCCAACTTATTTCATTGAGATTGAATTGATTGTTTCCTGGTACCACTTGGCCTAGACGAGGAAGCATCAGGTTGTCATGTTGATCTTCCTCCTGCTCTCACGTGCTATCAGAATTAGATGCCTCATCTTCTAAACTTGTTCCATTTACTTTTACCTTCCAGTGGACCATCTCAGTTCCAGCTGAATCCATTCAAGTCGAGTTGTTTGCAACTTGAAGTGGCGTCAATTTCATCATGGGAATTGAGATCTAGTTTTGTTGCAAAGTAAGGCAACCTATATCCTGGTGAAATATTCTCATTCTGTAGTTTAACTGAATCTGCCCTCTTGTTAGTCTGATCAGGCATATTGTCTTCACCATTCCTTTCCTTGTATCTTCCCTCAGAAAAGCTACTACTTGGGTTCTTGTTTTCTGCATGAAGTCCAACTCTCATGGATAAATCACTAGAGCTTCTTTCTGCAGAAAAAATTCTCCTTTCTGCATTGCTACCCAATGGGGAAAGAAACATTTTGTTGCTTGTTAGGTCTTCTCCCCACTTGAGTTCAGTTTGATGTAGAATGTGCTCTTCTATCATCTCTTTTGAATCCAAGAGAGCACTACCATTATAGGGTCTCAACCCCATTCCAGTATTGTGTATTTCTTGTTCCTTTTGAGATCCTTCACAGGAGGTTAGACAGCTGTCCATTGAACAATCTGTGGGTGGAGTTGTTTGTGTTTGCTGGGGGCAGAGACCCTGCAGTTCTTTCAGCTCTGAGAATGCAGAATTCAGGCATTGAGTGGACACTTTGGACACTAGTTCAGAAAGTTGAACTTTGGCAGCTTCAAGTCCCATAGTACCTAAATTCTGCCTTCCAAGAGTTTCTTGAGCTTTCTCTAGCACTGCTTGTAGGTATTTTCCTTGAGCCTCTATGCGGAGCTGTAAATGTCGCTGTACCTGGTTCAGTCCAGAAGAAATTATCAGAATGTGGCTGAGATCCTTTACCATAAAGATAGATAAATTGATGACAATGCATTAACCTATGAGAAAAATTTAGTAACAAAACAGGTGATGGAAATAGTTGCATGTGTAGAAATACCAAGTCCATTGTTTCAGGCTGTACTATGGAAATGAAACTAGTGCATTGCTAGACCTACTTCTTCCCTGGTTGTGTGCTTGACTGTACTATATATTTGATTTATGGATTTAAAGGTTCTTTGGAGATCATGTCTTTGTAGATAAGATATAGTAACTTCCTTCATCACAAATGAAAAGACATACAAGCAGGAAGCTCCACACTTTAACTCAGCTATGTTTCTGATAATTATTTATTCTGTATTTAACATTTAGAAATTATTCATATTAAACTTTATCCCTCTCATTTTGTTTGGGAGTAGGTGAAAGATAGGAGAGAGAAAATGGGATGGTTGGTGTGTGTATTGTTATCTGTAATTAAAATATTTTATGAAACAAAAATTAAAATTACATTTTTATTCTTTAACCATTTTGAATCTAAGTTAGAAAAAAAAAGTTATTGCACATGTTAATGCAACAAAAACGTAATTTGACATTTGAGCACAAAAAATCATGGTGTTTTCTTCTGCTTCCCCCTTCCCTTTCTTTTGGCTTCCTAAACAGGTGAAAATTGTACTCACCCCACTTTCTCCACCCCATCTATCACCCACTCCCAAACAAAGGGTAAATAATTTGCTTTATTCTCCCATTTATGTTTAATGAAGGTTTTTACCCACACTGCAAATATGTTGAAATGTAGCTGCCTCTTATTATGCATTATTTCAGCATTTTAAGTACCATACCTCAAGCTGCTCATGTAGCCTTCTCTGCACTTCAATTTGCATTTGCAGTGTTTCACTGATGTGTAAGTTTCTGCATTTAAATAAGAATGACTATTAAAATTCTTTACAGTATGAAAAAATCCAATGAATGGACATAAATCTGATCAAGTCTTCTTACTTGTTTGTTTGAGATCCAATGCTTAAATTGTTTATATGGGTAACATTTGCTTCGGACATTCTATCACCTGCTACAGCAGGAGCATCTGTAAGAAGTGAGTTATATTTTAATGTTTCCTAGTAAATAGTTGAAAACATTTGGAGATAACTTTTATGACGTTGTGCTCTTACCAATTTTGTTGCTCCCACTATTAGCTAGTCCATGAAGATTCTTGCTGAGCCTGTACTTCTGCTGACCCAAAGGTGGAATTAGCATTTCATATATTTGAATAGAAAACAACAAGTCAACACCCAACTACCCTAAAACTATTACACAAAATTAAGAAAAGAAGGATATTTTGACTGCTATTTGAACCCTGGGCAATTTTCTTGGTCAGGCTCTTCGGATTCCTGCTAATTACTAATGACACTTAAAGCTGTAAAGCAGAAGTTTAGCTGCCTCTCTCTCATTTTTCCAAAAAAATTTCTCTTTGCCTAACAGTAATGCAAATGAGAAAACTTGCACGTTGTGGAGACACAGAAACAGTGAATCACCAGGTTGTATTACTACCCATCCTATAACGGAAAGGCCAAAAATTCCTTTATTCTGTTACATGGTTGGCTAGATGGCCAAATATGATGCCCTCGACTCTAGGCAAAAACTTCTGAAAGAACTATCAGTTGGTGTTGACAAGATTCTGTAGATGGTAATTCATAATTTACCTGTAGATGACTCTTTAGATGGTATAAGGTAAGTCCTGGAATCCCCATAAGTTTCATGACTGTTTTTGGAGTAGCTTCTGCAAATTAAGAGAACAATGGTTGAATATGCATAACTGATTATTATACTTTATTGCAGGGATTTTTGAACTATTTTGTTTTGTATACTCACTATCTGCTCCTCCAAGCTGATTGACTGCTTCAATGAACCGCTCATGGAGATCCGGTGTCCATTTTAGTCTTGGCTTTGCATCAGTTGAGAGGACCAGTCCAGAATCTCCAGGGTCGTTCCCACCTTGCAGGAACAAATGCCTTTCGGGAGGGATAGGCATTCTTGAAGAGGAGTGGACACTCTTCCCTTGGTGTTGATGATGATGGTACATGTCTATCTATTAGAAACCCAATTTAATTTCGCTGCATGTGGAAGTACTAACAATTTGATTATGTGGTCAAGATAAACTTTTTTTTTTACCTGATGCCTTCCTTTTTTTTTCCCTCTCGATCCAATCTCCCTAAAATGTTGAGCTTGATCGTGCAATGTTATTCAGGGGACAATCCCACGTCCTGATACTTCTAGGTAAAATTTTCTTCAACCACGCTTGCCTATCTCTTTTCTCCCTCTCACAAACCAAAGATCTGCTTGAGCTGGCTTTTTATAAAGCCAACTGGGGTGAGGGAAAGCTAGTGAGGCATAGAATCTTGGATAAGTTTGATGGAAGACCTGACCCAATCCAATATTCACAGTGACTTGAAAAGAGATATTGCTTCCTACTTTTTTTTTAACTGTGGAGCCTCTCCTCTAACTCCACTTTCTATTTTAAGTCCTACCTATTTGAATTCTTGTGCACATTAACTCTTCAAAACACATTTACACCTTGCATTAGATACCAGAATTGATCCACCTGAGTTTTTTAAGTTGTGTGCATCCTGATTTGTCCGTCTAGCAAAAGCCAGAATCTTATTCCAGGATATGAGAGGAATTTTTCGGACTTGGTTTAGGGGAATCCACTATCTCTGTTTTGTTGAGACCTTTTTTGCCCTCTCATTCTCATGGAAGATTCTCAGATTTATTATATCTCTGTTCCTCATCTTGGTCCCAGATAGATGTTCTTTCAGTTGTCAATATACATCGTGAAGCTAATCATTTTATATAATTGGGGTTTAATTGAATGCTAACTATACCATAGATAGCAGATTGGGACATGTAACGTTGTTTTAACTGGTTATATTTGGGGAATGTAGAAGAAGATTCTGTTGACTGGAGCACCTGGAAACTTTGGAATTAGATACAAACAAGAAAAAAAGGGAGAAAAATGGTGTAAAGATGCTTGTCCTTGGACATTGTTTGAAGGCAAGGAATGGAATAAGGAATACATTCTCTTTTGTCTCCTTCAGTAAGTTTGGTACTTATTCAGCACACACAGTATAATATAGAAGAGGGGTCCAATTCTTTTTCATCTTCAATTGGCATAAGACAGCCGGCACTGCACCGACGAATCCTAAGCATCTGGGACCCAGTGAAAAGAAAAGAGAAGGATCGTACTTTCTTCCATACTTACATTTGATGAAGGAAAAGACAATTCTTACCCTGGAGGTGACCAAATGTCCTTGACTCCTGCCTCCACTGGTCAGATTCTCTTGTATGAATCGATACACTCTTATATTTCTCTACTTATTTGTTTTTATTTTCTTTTAATTCAGTTTTTCTTTTATCAAGACTTCTTAAGCGTTGGCATAGTTTTAACCTGTCACTGAATGATTGTATGAACAGATAAGCTCATTTTGTTTTTCGCAATAATTTTGCATGGATTTGCACAGAAGATTTTTGGAATATAATTCATCATATGCATGTGTCAACACATGCATGGACTCTCACATTTACGTGTACATCTGAACAGCCTTTATGAACCTATCTTCTTGTACAAATACAATAGATACCTGCATGATGCTTATTTTTACTATAAAATGTGCTGCTTATACAAACTATTATTTTCTTAGCCTCTTGGAGAGAAGAGATATCTGTGTGTTTCATACATTATCAAGTGCTAATTGGACTGATATAAAATAATCAGATTTATTTTCTGGATTGCATTGCCAAAAGCCGTGCATGTGTCAACTGCATGTTCTTGATGCTTATGCTGTTGTATTGAATTTCAATGAAGGATCTGTTCTTGAGGTGATGATCAGGAATTATATTCTTACTTATTTAAAATACAGAGAATATTATCAATATGATCAAAATACTGAGAATATTATCAATATGATCAACAGCTAATGCAGAATAAATTCGTTCATTAAGCTAGGGAGAAAAAAATTATAACAACTTACATTAAACCTACATGACACAAAAATAAAATTTGTTGATGAATGAGGATGTATTGGACATGCAGATACCTGTTTATTGAGTGCTCAATATATGTCAGAATCAACCATTGCCAAATTTCATAAAAATTATAAGAGCTCATTTAATGATGGTGTAAAAGAATTCCTATTCCTTGAAGAAAATCTTAGTTCCAATTGGCCTTTTTAGGAAGATCAATTTGATTCTGATTTTTCAGGATATTTTATACAGTTTGGGAGAATCTATGAAAAAGCCCTTAGGAAAAGCATTAAAGTGGAATTCCTAAATAGTTTGCTAGCATGTGGATTGGAACAAATTGCAAAAGGCATGATAAGGGTACCATGCAAGTTACAAAATTAAATTGCTTGCACTAGATGAACCAAATATTACAACTTGGCCTTCTGCTAGAATCATATGATGGTATTGTAAATTGCTAGCCAGTAGCTAATATACAAGTAATGACAACGTATTATTGCATAACAGAAGTAAATTAGCAAAAATATTTATTGATGATCTTTCCATGTAAGAATATCTTATATAAATATTCGAGGCATATCATTAATTAAAAGCTGCTAATTTCCATCCTTTGTCCTTGATTTTGTAGAACTAGATAAATTAGAATGTAGAAACTCATTAGGATAAACATTGTTTAATTTTGTTGGTACTGTGTTGAAAAAAGTCAGTAGTCGTTCTCTGATATGTATAATTTCCTTGATCAGAAACTGATTTAACTTAAATACCTGTTGTTTCACCATATTTTGCACTATATATAATTGCTGATGAATTGTGTTTTTGTTTCAATAGCGAAGGCTGGAAGCTGATTGTTGAACATTCTGAAGTGTGTGTGTGCCTAGCCGTAAATAGAATAAACAAGGGTGTTTTAACTTTCATTTCATGTCTCAAGGATCCATTGAACTCTGCAACGGTACATTTAAGGTACTTACCTTTCCTTTGATGTTGCCAAAATGCCCTTACTTGTGTTTCTTCTTGACAAGTTTTCTCTGTCTCTCTCTCTCTCTCCCTTTGTATATGTGTGTACGCATGTGTGTGCCTTTTTTGTGTTTGTGCAATACAAGATTATACTTACATTTTACTTTCTGTTATTACCTTCCTCTCTTTGTGGATGATATTCTCCCACTTTAGAAGAGAGGACTTGGATTTTTGTTCTTCCTTGTACTTACATTTCCTTTTATGGATTCTTTGTTATTATAATTTTTTACTTTAAGGACGAGAAGAAGCTCAGAAAAGGGAAACACATCATATATTAGAGAATCATGTCAAGGACTAGTCAATCATAAGTTATGATACGTGTTACAGGTTTATTGGTTGCATTTTTTTGACCACACGTGGTAGGGCACTTGATAAATAGAAAGTGAGAAATGACCACAGAATGTATTCCTTGTGGAAAAAAAAAAAAGGAGAGATGGCAGAGGAAGAAAAAGCTGTTATTGATTCGAAGAGAATGGGAATGTTAGAATCTAACTCAAAGTAAGGCCAATAAGTCATATTCTCAAGTCAAGAATTTTGTTATTCTTCTCTACCCAAAGCCACAAAAAATGGGTTCCCACCCATCTTTTTTTTCCCCTTTAGCTAATATAGTTTTAGATGCCCTTGAGACATTCATCATTAGTGTTGCGTCCTTGTAAGTTGAGAACATTTGCCCTGTTCAGAGATTGCTTAGGTTTTAATTTTATTTGAGATATAGTTTGCACAAGTACCATTTACAACTCTCTTGTAGCACTGATAAGGCTGATGGAGCAAATTGTATTCTGGTTCTAGTCCCTTTCTTGTTTTGCTGTCTATCCCAGTTGGAAATTCAAGTTATAAAATTTTTGTCCCTGCATGCTTTATACATTAATTCCATCTATTTCTGTGTTTCTGGATCTAGATACTATTATGTTGTT
The DNA here is from genome assembly GCA_948193065.1 of Aleurites moluccanus. Lineage (NCBI taxonomy): Eukaryota > Viridiplantae > Streptophyta > Magnoliopsida > Malpighiales > Euphorbiaceae > Aleurites > Aleurites moluccanus. Next base: position 81,284 of record CANXYC011832966.1, read on the forward strand.
AGTGAATGGCTCAGTCTGAAAAATCTAAAAGGGACTCAGGAATATAGATACTTAAATTAATATGTACATGCACGGGAAATAATTTTTTTTTTTAAAGTATAGGAGAGAAGGGATTTGAACTTGGATTATTATTTAATTTATACCCAACCTTTAAATTAAGTCTCAAAATAAAATAATATATATATATAGTTAATAAGAAATATCTTTAAATTAACTTACGTGTAAATCGAGATTAAATTATTTTTCAAGTAAGATCAAGGACACACTTCCATGTTCATTCTATATATTTAAAAATTACGTCTTGAAATAATATCGTGAACATGGTATATTATTATTAATATACAATAAAAATTCATAAGTAATTATTAATTCTAACAAGTAAAACAATGTTAGGTCAAATAAAATGAATGAGGGGGTAAAATAAAAGTGAGGTAGGGAAACTAAAATAATGGCATAAATAAAATTAAATATAGCATATATTTTAAATGAAAAGTTAGCAAGATTTGTTTCCGTGTATAATATTTTTCATATAAAAATCATGATTTGCGAAGAATATGATTCCAAAAAGGATAGGTAATGGAAACTGAGCCACCTAATTAGGGTGGGATTGCCTCCTCCAGATGCCGCCTCTCATCCCTTCTCCCTATCCTCTAATAAAAAATTAAAATTAAAATATTTCTTTATTTATTTTAGAATGAATTAAAAAATATATTTAGCTACTTAGAGTAAAGGAATAATCACCTGATACGATACGATAGTAAAGGATTGTGATAAGCGAAGATGAATATGCTTTTTTAATTTTTTTTTTTAAGCATTTGAGAATAGCTTTACAAGTAAATGTATTCGAAAATGATTTTTTTTTTTTCGAGCAATGTGGAGTGTTTTTTTTTTTAAGAATTTCTTGACAACATTCTCCTCTTTTACCTTATTACAACAAAAATAGTGAAGTCAATAGCTAATTAAAAAACTAACCATAGAACCTCTTATCTTTATGTATTTTTGTAATATTTGCATTTAGTTTGACTCTATTTTAATGATTTAGGACGATAAATGAGTCCAACTGTTTAGAATTCAATTCGATTAAAATTTATTATTATTTTCGTTTGGAAAGCTCAATTTTATTTTTATTTTTTACACATATTAAGAAAAATGATCAATTTTATTAACATAATAATTTTATATTTTATATTTTTCATAAATATCTTTCATTTATACTAATAAATAATTATTTTAGAAATGACTATTCTTTAATTTTTTAATATTAATTATATAAATCAATAAAATTTTATTACCAATAAAATTTCATTTAATATTAAATCTCACCACCTATAAAATTTTAATTTTCAAATCTTAAATAAAGTTTCATTTAATTTTAACATATACATATGTTGTTTAGTATAATATTTAGTCTAATATTTAATTAATTATTTATTGATAAAAAAATAATATGGTGAAATATTAAATAAAGATATATTAGTAAATTAACATATTAATTAATTTTTTTTTAAAAAAATTAGACTATAATTCTGGACAGATGAAAAAGAAAAATGAGTCCATTTTTTTTAAACAGAATAATATGATTTATTTTCTAAGTTGGATAAGTCAAATTCGAATTTAAGTTCAAAGTTGACCAATTTAAAATTGTGAATCGATTTATTTTTAAATTAGTGTAATTTTTATAATAATTTATTTCTAAATTTAAGATTCATATTATTTTTATTTATAGTATGCATAAACATATCTATTAAATTTATTAATAAAAAGCATGAAAATAATTTTTTTTTTTCAACTTTGTCTTGTATATCTACTCTATAATCTTTAGTGCTTATACATTTTATCACATAAATTACTAAAAAATAAATTATTAAAAAATAAATATTAGCGAGTATTTTAAGGTTTCTAAACTAAAATATTTAAATGATTATTAAAATATACTTTGTTCAGGCTCCCAAGTCTTTTATGAATTAGATGGTACTTAGATTGGCTTAGTTTATATAATAAATAAGTCAAACTCTAGACTTACTTTAGACATAGTCTGATATAATTAACTGAAACTTGGTTTTGGCTCATTTAAAATTTATTAGGAATTGGGAGTATTTAACATTTGACATCTCTCTTGATTATTGGGTAAGTATAATTATTAGAGTAGTATTTAAAAAAAAATCAATAATTTTAAATTATAGTATTAAAAATTGAAAATTAAAACTCCATTTATATCGTGAAAAATATTTTTTTCTATAAAACATAATTCGCATTTTCGGATGTTTGAATGCTTTAGAAAATTAGTTAGAAATATATTTTTCTAGGTAATGGAAAACTAATTATTCTCATTTTAAAAGGGGAAATTATTTTTTGAATTCTGACAAATTTATTATAATAAAATAGAAATATATAAATATATACTTATTATGGTAATCGTCCGTAACTATTACTAACCATTGGTGACCATCATTGATCACCCAACCATCAACATAATTTACCATAATTATTAAAATCGAATCAAATTGGTTAATCGAATCGAAAAAATTAAAAATCGAATTAATGATCGGATTAATTAGTTTTTTTACTCATTTTTAAAGAATTGGATAAAAAATTGGTGAACTGGTCGGTTAACCAATAAACGAATCAAATTAGATTGGTTTTTCGATTCAGGCGAATTAACTTTTTTTTTTTTTAATTTTTTATCAAAACGAAGCAAAATGACGATGTTTTGAGTTAAAAAAAATTAAAAGAACTTCAATAGTTTGGTTTCTATTTTATCCGATGTCAAAATTTATCCGACGTCAAAATCATAATCTTATTACATGTTGCCCTATTGCGTGAGTAGATATTTGAACAAGTAAATGTTTATAATTTACTATATATATAACTTTTGACTTAATGTGATTGGATTAACACTATAAAAAATATGATTTTATATAAATTTTTTATTTAACCATAATTACACTATATTTATTTTTATTATATATATAATAAATGTTAAATTATATATATATATATATATATATATATATATGTATATCAGTTTTTTTTTTATTTAATTGGTTCAACTCCGATTGAATTTTTAATCCTCTGTTTTCACCGGTTCTGAAAACATTGTAATTTCATATATATATATGAAATTTTTTTAAGTTTAAACATGTTTATAATTTTATAAATTGAAAATTTTAATATTTTTTAATTAATTTTTAATATGAAAAACCAAATAACAAAAAATTATTTTATTAGAAAAAATATTTTTTTAAGAAAATATTTTTGAAAGGGAAATTATTTTTCGAGATACAAACGGAGCTTAAGATTTACAATTGTCAAATTTGATCATTCAACTATCAGTATTAAATTACTGAGTGAATCATTGAACAAAACATAATGAAATTTGCTCCGATTAAAATATTTTGTAAATAAAATCTAAAAAACTCATAAGTAGTGTTTTGAAATTTGGATGAAATTGGAAAAAAAAAATGAAAAAGAATAAATAGTTTGGGAGATAATAGGCTAAATTACTAATTTTAAAAACATTATTATTAAAGAAAAATAAATCGATTGATTCACACTATTATCCTTGAACTCTACCACCCTTGTATGGATAAAGAGATTGTAGAAGAGTCATTGTTCTTGGGACGTTGTCCCCTTGTTGCTTCCATCAAACTAGGGTTTATTCATAGAGATGCACAGTAAGGAAGTAGGTCCCATATCATCAAGTTGATATCTCCAAATAAGAATAGAATTTCTAGGAACATGTAGCATTATTCTTTTCTTGTGTTATGCATACAGTTGCTTTTGGCAGAAAGTAGATTCCATATACCCAAAAAAAAGTACTCTTTTTTTTTTTTCATTAACAAATAATAAATTATAAACTTCCAATCAGATTACACCAAATAGGAATAAACAAACTTGCATTATTAACCATGAGAAAAAAAAATCATATATATCATGCATAAAATAACTTGAATAAGATCCCATTAATTGTTAATTCTATATGGGTCACTTTTAATTTGTACCTAGGACTATAAGGCCTCTTCCTTTATAAAAATCATGACCTTCCCCTTCTCAAACCATCCATTTCATGTTAACATTCCAAAAATAGTTCCAATTGGTAAGTACTAAACATCACAATAGGGTACTTAGGTTCTAACATTCTCTCTCTCTCTTTCTCAAAATAAAAATAAAAAACTTTCTTCAACAGGTCAATTTGGAGAGGTCTATTTCATGCATATATTCTTACCCATTTTCTTTTGTTGGCAAGTGGAGGAGAAGAGAGATGTTGACAACTGACAAAAAAATACTGGAGGCATTGTACTTGAGGCTTTTTTATTTATTTTGTTGGTCCAACTGCATCTTTCTTGTGCATATCTTATATATGCTAGCTCCCCTTCATATATCATCCATTAAAAAAAAATAGACCATATACAATGTAAAAAGTTTTTTTAAATTCCATTTCTGTTAAAATATAAATTGTTAGTGGAACCAAAATCATTGGTGTGCTTATCCTTGACAGACAAGAATATCCATGGCGAACAAATGGAAAGCCATGTAGTAGTTTTGAACACCAAATCACCATACATATATGATCTAAATACAACATAAAAGTAAAGCCCTCTGTTTATATATTTATTTTTTGCCTTTCTAGTTTAAGAGAAGAGAGAAAAAAATATAACTGATATTAGAAAATATTATATATCAATAAGCTTTTAGTGTAGTGATACTAGAATCCTTTATAGATTTAGAAGTTGTCGAATTCAAGTTTCAGTTGGAACTGATTTTATATAAAAAAAAAATATATATTATATTAAAATTGTGATTAGAAATCATTAAAAATTATAAATTGTTTTTAAAATAAATGTATCAATGTTATAAAAACTCCAAACAAGTTTTTTTCTTCAAATTTCCAATAACATTTAAAATGATGTTTTTCTCAAAATCCTAACCCAACTCAAACCTAAATCATACCCACTAAAAGCAAACTGTAAATTTACATTAGCCTGTTTAGAAGATTTAGTACCTTTGGGTTACTCGCCTGAAGACCACGGTTTGTAGACATCGCCAGGACAAATTCCATAGGCTTTTCTTCTGTGCTTGGGAAGATGGACTCTGGACTGAGTATGGAAAGGAATCCGAACTGTATGCAATTAGGATTGAGACCCAATAATTCGAAACAATCTCTGGTAGGCCCAGATCTGTTATAAATTTGGGCAATGGATCTACTAATAATCTAGTGCTCATCTCGTAATGTGAGAAATTAATGGTTGCAGAGGGATTTCGTTGGAGAATTTACAATGAATAGAAAAAAAAATATAGTGTTTTGCTCAATGAAAATATAGCAACTATTGCACCTGCATTTTGCTCATACTTCTAGCATACAAATTCAATTTGAATCGTACATTCAGTTTTGCTCAACAGTATAATAAATACTTCCATTCTATTAGATGACTGGAGAAAACTACCTACTAGTAATTCATCTTCATTGCAGCTGCTATAAGAACACATGGAGTTTGATACGTGATAGAAACCAAATTCATTACAAATATTCAAAATGCAAAAGCAATTGCTCTTCAAAACTCACAAGTAACAATATACTGCGTATGCAATAACAAAGGTCCTAAACGTAGCCTCCATTGACACGAATAGTCTGTCCATTAACCCATTCACTAGCATCAGTAGCCAAGAATCCAACAACAGGTGCAATGTCATTGGTCTCCCCGAGCCGGCCTAGTGGGCTTCCATCTATGATCTTCTCAATTTGTTCCTTAGTCTTCCCAGCAAAAAACATCTCTGTTGCTATAGGGCCTGGTGCAATGCAGTTTGCAGTAATCTTAGTTCCTTTGAGTTCCTTTGCTATTATCTTTACCATTGTCTCCACTGCTGCTTTTGAAGCTGCATATACCCCAAAACCTGGCATCAATCCACCCACCATAGATGATGATAGCAATATTATTCGGCCTCCACCACCTCGTTTGAGCCGATTTGCTGCCTCTTTGCAGCATAAGAATGCACCTCTAGTATTGATACTGAAGATAAGAACATCATTAGAGTTAAATAAAAATCAAGTTGCATTAAAATGAAAATAAATAAATAGATATATAATAAGCTATAGTGAAGAATCTCAGTATGGTGTTACATTGATTGGAATGGATAAATTCTTTGTTTGATTAAAAATGCTCTTAAAACCATCCATTAGTCCATATCCAACATCTAATGATAAAAGAATGAATACCTGAACTAATTTATTATCTTTAGGAGTGACAATTCTTTTGGCAGTGTGTAAAAATTATGATTTTAACTAACCTTTACTAGGTTAAAATTCTGATTTTAATTAATCTTTACTAGGCTAAGGCTACATAAAGCTCAAGTTTTCATAGCTTTGAACTCTTTCTCATGAAAAAATCTCACCAACAGTTGAATCATCAGTAAAAGAAAACAAAGGCTATGCATGAAATTAAGCTTCTTTTACCCTTTTCCTATCTTCCCATGGCAAAAACTTGATAAGTTCAATTTAGGAACGGATGGATACACCTGAGAACTTGGTTCCATTATTTAAAAGGCATCAAATTGTAAAAATCATAAACAATCAGGCAGCTATAATGTGTGCGGTAACACTTCCCACACTCAAATCTTTAATTTTATTTGACCCCCCAAAAAAAAAAAATCCCGTTCAATCATTTTCATTTCTCCAGTTTCTATCCATGTATAACAAGTCAAAGCCAATTCAATAATTTCCAAAAAAAAAAAAAGAACACATATTTGTCAATCAAATAGAGAGAATTTCTACCGGTTGGTTCAAAGAATTACCTGAAAGTATGATCAAAATCCTCCAAGGAAGTGTTAGCAATAGATGGGTACTTGGCATCCAAAACTCCAGCAGAGTTGACCAAGACATGAACTTGGGATCCAAATACCCTTTCAGCCTCATCAAAGAGAGACTTGACATGGGTTGGATCGGAGACATTGGCTTGAACTGTTATGGCTCGAGGGGAATCATTCTGAGGAGAAAAGGAATTGATTTCTTTGGCCACAAGATCTGCCTGTTCCCTGTTGGAAGTGTAATTGATGACAAGTTTTGCACCCAGTGAAGCCAAGTGGAGTGCTATGGCTTTCCCTATTCCACGGGAAGAGCCAGTGACTATAGCTACCCTGTCTTGAAGTGGGGGAGACGATGGGTTTGGTGGGTTGGAACTCGACGTGGCCATTGGAGTTGGAGAGTAAAGAGACAAATAGAATTGGCAGTAGAGGATAAATGCAATAATATTTATTTATTTTAAACACTGAGGAAAAAAGATTTAATACCAATAAAAATTAAACACCGCCGCTATTTGCAAAGCGAATTAACGTCATCGTTATGTGAAGATGATTTTTTATAATACTATTTAATACATAAAAAATTTCAGCATTTATTTTAAGTTGTTTAGTAATTTTTATTTTAAAAATTTTAATTAAATTAAAAATTACTTAAAATAATTAGACTTAATTAGATTTTTGAATATTTTTATATGTATTACTAATTTTATTTAATACTTAAAATTTAATATTTAAATTTTTAACATTTAATTTTTAATTTTATCAAATATTATCTTAGATACTAGTTTAAAATATTATAAATTTAAATTTAAATTTAAATTTTAAATGTAAATTTATAAAAAATAAATATAATTTAATATTTTAAATATTTAATTTCAAACAAACAATTGCAATTCAATTTTGATTTGGCTTTCGCGTTTCACATTTTTTCGGGTCGCAATCGAAAGTGGAAAAATAAAAAAATGTTGTTGACCATTAAGTTAAGATATTAATTAAAAAATATTATAAATTTAAATTTAAATTTTAAATATAAAGTTATAAAAAATAAATATTATACTCTATTTTAAATGTTCAATTTCAATTTTTTCAGCATGATAAAATAGAAATCAAATATGAGACTGTTCAATTTCAGACTTCGATCTAAATGTAAAACTAAAATTGAAGTCCTAAAATTTCAGAGATTTTAGGTTCAGTTTTATTATTATTAAATATAAATTATAATTATTTAAATGTTTTAATTTTGATATCTAGTTTTTTTATTTAACATATTCTACGTCCTATATCTCTATTAAAAAAAAAAGAAAGGTGCTTTCGGCTCTTCTTGGCATTGGCATGTCAATCTTGGCGGCTGTGAAATTGCTGTCGCCATTGTCTGCTTCGAGAAATCAAACAGAGAACCCCCTTTATTAATTTTTTCAGATATTCATCACAGGTCTCCTTTTTAATTTATTGTTTCAATTATTGAGAGAAACATAAAGGGATCAATGAGTTGAAAGAAGGCAATCTTTTTCGCTTGAATTGAGCAACTTTTTTAATTTGATTTTTGTAACCATATAAGAAGTCACTTTTTTGTTAATTTTTTTTTTTTTATCAATGAATCTTGGTTCTGAAATTATCTCTACAATATGAGATCTCAATTTAATGTGGAAAACTTTTCATTAAATCTTTAATTTCAATCTTTGGAGAATTATAGAGAAGCCATATTGAATTAAAAAAATGCAGTCATCATTCTAAAAAATTACTTCATGTGTGATCATTCCATACGCAATAACATAAACGAAGACCAGTATATATAGAGATAAATTATGCAATTATCTTCAATCTAATTTGAAAATGACAAAAACAAAACCTAATTAGCATGTCATTATTTTTGAATTCGATAATATTGTTATTGGTTCCTTGTTACTGTGTTTGTTGCCCTAAATATCAGAAAGAAGCTCTTCTCCAATTCAAATTTCTATTTCTTGGAAACACTTCCTCTTCCTCCATTTCAGAGTTAAGAGTCGTGGAACTCCAATTCTTCTGATTGCTGTAACTAGCACTGGGTCTACTGTGACTCCAAACAACAGGTGACTCGTCTTTACCTTGGTAGTCTCACTCACTTACTACCCTTGAAGACTGTTGTGACATCTAATGTTTTAACTATACTCTTTTACTTGCAAACACTCACAAGCCTTGACATTTCTGGTAATGATATACATGGTGAAATTCCTAGTGTTTGGCTTGCCAATTTAACTAACATTGTATCTCTTTTTATGAAAGCAAATAGCTTCAGCGGTTCATTTCCTTCAAGTATTGGAAACCTCACTCATTTACAAATTTTGGTTCTTTCCTACAATAAATTTACTGGGGCAATTCCAGCATCTCTTGTACGTTTGAAAGAATTGCAAGATTTGAATTTGGAATCTAATTTTTTTAGCGGGGAGATACCAATTGAGATTGGAAATCTCTCAAATATTGAACATCTCAACTTTCAGAACAACAATTTTTCTGGAGAAATCCCTCCATCAATTCAAAACTTGGAAAAATTGAGTGTTCTGACCCTAGAAAATAATTTATTCTCTGGGGAGATACCAACATGGCTGTTTGATATGAATAATTTTCTGCCTTTTTTGTCTCTTGGACAAGACAGTTTGTTTTGAAAAATGTGAACCTCCTAGAACCTAGGAACACCATTATTGTTTCATTATCTTTGAGAAGTTGCAATATTTCAGGGGAAATTCCCATTTGGCTTTCCAGTCTTACCTATCTTGATTACTTGGACTTGAGTGAGAATAATCTTCAAGGAACCTTTCCTCAATGGCTAGCTGTAACAGATATCTCAGTTTTGACTTTATCGTCAAATAATCTTTCAGGTTCTTTGCCTCCTCCTTTATTTCAATCGCAGAGATTGTTGACTCTCGTTCTTAAAAATAATAATTTCTCAGGATTATTGCCAAATTCTATTGGTCAAAACTCTGAAATTCGTACACTCATTTTGTCTGATAACAATTTCTTTGGACCACTGCCTTCAACCATATCCAATATGTCTAAACTACTGTTGCTTGATTTGTCATATAACAAATTTTCAACCAAACAGTTCCCAATTTTCGATCCACATTCCTCATTGGCTTATGTTGATCTTTCCATCAACAAGCTGTCAGGTCAGGTTCCTGTGACTTTTCCTTTGGGTGTAAAAGTGATCCTTTTAAACCAAAATCAGTTTTCTGGCATCTTGCCTCAAAATCTCACAAATTTCTGCCAGCTCATGTACCTTGATCTCCATAGCAACAATATTATCGGCAAAATCCCAGAATTTCTCTCTCAGATGCCTTCTCTCCGTATTCTCAATCTTAGAAATAATTTTCTACAAGGATCAATTCCAATTAATCTCTCAAATCTAAATAGTCTTCAAATACTCGATCTCTCTACCAATAACCTTATTGGAAAAATCCCACTCACTTTTTTTAATCTTACTGGGATGATTAACAATCATGCTTCCTCTCCAAGTATCATTAGTCAAATTCCCAATGTCATTTATTGGCCAGAAGGTCGTAAATGGCATCAGTTGGAAGTGTTCTGGAAGAAGTTAAAGCAAGGTCTATCCATTAAAACCTTCTCATGTATACTTTTCTAGACCTATCAGACAACCAATTATCTGGTGAAATTCCCCAGACTTTGGGTGCTTTGAAAAGCTTGAAGTCATTGAACTTATCCAACAACAAACTCTGTGGAAGAATACCATCCAGTTTTGGTGATTTGCAAAGCTTGGAGAGCCTAGATTTATCCCACAACACTCTCTCTGGGGAAATTCCTCGCACATTTGCAAACCTCTTAGAGTTAACTTACCTGGACTTGAGCAACAACAAATTGGAGGGTCACATTCCAAATGGCCCTCAAATGGACATAATGAATGATCCTAATTCTTATGCTAACAATAGTGGATTGTGTGGAATGCAAATTCAACTACCATGTCCTGATGACATTGACGAGGCACCTCCCAATGTGAAACCAGACCCAACAGAGAAGAACCCAGAGAACAGAAAGAGGTTGGAAAATTGCTTTTCATGGGAAATGGCAACGATTGGATATCCTTCTGGCTTTTTCTCAACAATTTTGGTTGTCATTGGCTACTTCAATGTTGCACCTCAGCTTGGTCGAAGGAGACGCCATGTCAGAAGGTATAGCCTTTTTGGGTTTTAGATGTCCGTTCAGTATTTTCCATTATAACTTTCATGTTATTATACAATAAATTAAAAGAAAAAAATTCTTATCATATTGCTGTTGCTTTTTCTAATCATATCGTCCTTTTTATAATGTACCAATCACAGTCTCCTTTTTCTGTTCTTTCGTGCAAGGAAAGAGTGTGTATTGTAGTAAAAAAAAAGTAGTGTTATATTTTTGTGATGTAACAATCATATTATAACAGTGAGAGTTTCGTTTGTGTCCACTACGTCTACATATATTACTCGATTTATTACAAGAAATCTTCTTAATCCTATCAATCCATCCACAGCAAAAACCTTATCTTGTTCAGCAGATATATTCTTTAAAGAAAAAGTTGGTGGTATTCGCTGGCTGGGAAAGGGTCGAATTACTTGATCAAATAATGAAACAAAGGAGCACAAGAAAGAACCACCACCACCATGAACAAGCTGGATCAGATGGGGAAAACCATAGTTTTAAATAAATTCCGATTGCACATGCTGGCAAAAAGTAAATTATATATTTGGTTTTGCAAAGCTAGAACACCTAAAGCATAGTGCTTTCGGATAGATGGTCAGCGTATAGGGCACATTTAGGAATGTAATGTGCATTCAAGTTGGTAATTTCAAATAACCATCATAAGATTTCGAGATGAATATATTTGCAAGGGCCATTGAACAATGGAATTGCTATAATGAATTTTAGCTGGCTTAGAGCAGCCACACTGAACACAAAACAACAATTCAAACCTATTTTTCAACAGGAAAGTCATCTCACAATTCTCAAATGAAGAACAATTAATTTGTTTTATTTGCAACTTTATCTAGTCATAGGAGAAAATTCTAACAAAAGCTTGACTGGGAAATTTTATTTTTGACCGAAATGGATAAGAATAGTAAACTATAAAGCCCCATAAGTAACTGTAAAAGCCTGTTCTCTAAAACACATCTTGGTAAGAAAGCAAAAGAAGTTTCATCTCACCAAGGTTCCAATGGGGCTCCAATAAAAATACAACATCTCTACACAGCAACAAATTGCAGGTATTGTACACATGATAGCAACGTAAAATTGCTTACATAACATTCAAAATCTCAAGTTGTTTTGTCATAGCGGGCATTTCTTCTAGCACACTCCAAGATAGTTTTGTCAGCAGTGATGAAGTAAGCAGCAATTGATGCTGTTAAATACCAAAAAAAAAAAAAAAGCGAAAATCAAAATTTCCATTAACTAGCTCATGCATGCTTATGTCATGCTCAAGTTTTTGTATGGTTTACAACGGTAAGTATTTGAGTCTGCTTATCTTAATTATAGAAATAATCCTGCTATAAAAATTTTCAAATCCAATAATTCCATTTTCATGTGGTCGTTAAATATCCTTGCAAACTAATTTTCCATGCGTGAAACACGTAACAATTAGTTTAAAGATTATAAAATATGAAACTTCAAGGGCAATTAAAATTGGAACATACCGCCAGATACAATGAGTGCTTGAGCAGTGTAATTGAGATTAGCCTTTGCCCAAGGAATCACACGAACAGCAATCAACTGCAAATACAAAGATTTAAAAGGAATAAGCCATCATCTGAAAATAGCTGCAAAAAGAACACATTAACTCTGGAGCAAAAATCATACTGATGTATTTGCTGCAACAACAGATAAATAAATATTTAAACAGTTCCTAAGATCACTAGATCACTGAGATAATGATGAAACTAGACTCAAGTCAATTACAATATCATGGAAACAGGATCTCTAATCAAACTAAATTGCTCAATGGTTAAATCTATTTCTCAATTTGGACAGATATTAATATTGTCACTTTGCTTAGAGAAGGAATAAAATGACAGAGGCCAATTAAAAACCATCAATCCTAAACTCTATAAATGGTTGTTAAGCTTAGCAACAGGCCGATCAATAGAATCCTCTCTTATTCTGCTATAAGACACAAAATGGGTCATCACATTTCGATAAAAGTTATCCCTTTCTATTGGGAATTAAGGAAATTCTACCACAGATCCAAAAGATTCCTTTCCCATAAAAAACCCTTCCAGTAATCAAACCCCACATCAAAACAACCCTTTTATGCTCAAACCCAGATGACAAAACATGAAAAGCAAAAAAGCTTTTTACAAAAACAAAACATACAGTAGGGATAGCACTGGCAACACAAGCAACAGCAGCTGCCTTGACCCCAGCACGAACACCTTCTGCAAAATTTACGTAAAAACATAAAAAAAAGGGGGGTAGATTCAGAAATGGGAAGTTGTAAATATAATTAATTGATATATGAAAAGAACACAGTAATCAAATGCAAATCCAAAGAAAAATGAAACATGGAACTTACCTTGAGTGCACCGTCTAGCTTCCAAAATCTTCAGATCCTCAGCTGGGGAAGGAATCACAAAAGAGGTATTATTATTATTGTTTCTGATTGTTTGTGCCCAATAATGCCTCATTTCTGATGGGATTCCCATTTCTTTTCCTCTAATTCCAATCTTCTTCAAAGTCCAAACACGAAAACGAATTTGATCCTTGAGATTTTAAGAGAGAGAGAGAGAGAGAGAGAGTCAGGTCGTGAATGTGCGGCAAATTGAATCGAAAATTGCAGAAAAAGCCTAATTCGCCACGTCTCTTTTCTATATATTTTTTTTATTAAATTCCTTAAAAACCCTCATACTTTAAGTATTTCAAAACAAACCACATACTTTCTTGATTAATAAAAACTTGACACGCGGCAGGAATAACGGTGTCGTTTCAGTCTCCTCGAGTCCAACTAGAAGAGCCAAACAGACGCTATCTTCTGGTGCAGGGTTTTGGGATTTGTGAAGGTTTAAGGAATGGCGGATTCAAAAAGATCGAAGCTTGATAATAGATTGCGATGCCATCACTGTGCAGGCCCGCTTTCCAAGGAGATGGTACTCCATTTATTTATTTATCTTTCTATTTATTGCTCAATCGATTTAATTTTTAATTTCTTGAATTTTGGCTGTAGGAAACTAGCGACTGGACTGTTGCACCTCTTATCAGAGATAGCTTTTCTATGGTATTCCTCTTTACATATTGTCTTTATTTTTGAATTCCCAGTTTGAATTTTCAGAAATTTGCGTACTTGATGAGTAAGAACACCTCTAAGTAGAATTATCTGTATTTTTGTTTTCTTTTTTGTTTTTGATTGGCAGTTCTTGCGGGGCACTAGACTGAACACTATGCTTCTCAATATCTGCTGCTATGCGAGCTGTTTGATATATAAAAATTATATTTTGTATATATGTTATTTGGATTATGAAAAATTTGCACCATTTGTTCTTTGAGTCTTTGTTGAGATGGATTTATTTCATGAGAATATGTGTTTTCTTTTATGGTTTTGGATGTTGGGGTTTATATTTTCTGTTTTTGTTGTGGTTCAGATTGGTTCAGCTGTTGGAGGTACATCCAGTGCATTCTACGGATTCAACCATGGTATTCTTTTCAAGTCTTCCTTGTCCGTTTCTGATTTATTTAGGTTGATTTTATTTGATTACCTTTTCATTCAATGTTAAAATTTTCTTGTTTTGTTCAATATATTGTACTGTATGTGGATTTATTTTTTGGGCTTTTCCTACTTGTTTACATATCTCTAAAAAATTAAGTCAAAAGTCCCTGTCATGAAAATAATGTTGAAATAATAAAAGAGGAGAAAAAGAAGGACACAAGGTTGTGGCAAACTAAAACAACAGAACGTAGTTCATGTTACCATAATTGGGTATTATATGTCTTTTAAAATATATCATAAACAGATCTAGAGCAATGGCAAGCAAAAGGTCACAATTATCTTTGGGAAATGATTTAGCAAAAACAAGAAAGAGACTCAATGAGCGGTGTCTGGTGCCACTGACTAGTTAAAAACAAAGTGACTTGACAACTCCACACATGCCTTGCTCGTCTTGCCAATTTGGACTTAAAAACTTTCCATGCATAACTGTCCCAAGCCTCTATCCAAGCAGGGATAGGCCAACTCTGGGGGAGCTAGAGAGCTTGATGGTTTTTCTCCTGAGCGATTGACAGAACTGGATGTGAATTTGAAAGGTGCATTCATCATATGCATAAATGAACATAAACCTTAAGAAAGCTTTAGGTCCTTTTGTTATATCATTCTTCTTTCTCAACTGTAATTGTGAAAGAAGGCTTATACAGTATGCATTGCATTATCTTCCATTACTGTGTTCATTGTTCAAGGGTTTTTTTTTTTTTTTACTCTATTTGGATTTTAGAGTTTGAGGATATTCTTCTGATACATGAACTTTGAGTTTGGATGGTTCACTGCGAATTTTTGTTTTTTTTTTGTTTTTGCTGATGTCTATGTCGGTGGATGCAGTGATGCCTGTAGTTCGGAAGTGGGTGAAAGGACCAATGTGGCTGCATTTCTTCATTGGTGTAAGTTCCCAAATGTATTGATAGTGAATATCTTAAATAAGCACATGCATTGTCTTATTGTAAAGGATGCCTGTTTATATGAGGAATCCAAAAATTAATGCTCGGAAGTAATTTGATTATGCATCACCTCAATTCATAAAATAGGTTGCATTGATGCCATTTTAATTTTATTTATTTTTGTTGAAGTTAAATTGTTGAATCACACAGTTGGAGGTAACCCTCTGCCATTGCTTGAACAAATTTTCTTTTCTACGGTGGTCTGGAAAAATGTGTCAAGACAACAGAGTTGGAATCCCAAGTTTCAGTAAACTGCATTCTCTGTATGCATACACATCCATCCTTTGGGTTGCCCCTCAGGGGCTCTTCTTTGTAATCTTGCATGGTTATTTCTTTCTACTGATTTATGACTTTGATGAAGCTGGGTATGCTAATAGGTGACATATGGACAAAAATAGTCTGTGATTTGTGCAAATAAAATTCTTTTCTTGCATGCTCTATATCCCTTTCCTTGGTGAAATTTTGTCAGTCACTCAACTTCTGTGTGCATATGCAGGCACCACCTGTAATAGTATTCTCTTCAGCCTGTGCAGGTTTTGCAGGTCAGCAATATTCTCCATTAAATTTTCTGTTGCTCGGTAGGTGGGCATGTGAGGGAGCATGGGTGGGTGCGTGATTGTGGACAACCATGAGTGAGGTGGGGGGATCTCTATGCTTTACAATTTTCTAATTGCTAGTTAGCATCTAAATCACTAAAGACCTGTAGTGAAATGCTTTGCTAAGGGGGGGTGCTCCATCTGCTAGGTTTTGGTTTTAGTGTCAGAAAATTTTAGCTTGTGGTTCAGCTCCAGTGAAATCCACTTGGCTGGAGCATTGCATGGTGATTGCTGGCTAAACATGGGTGTTTTTTACTTTCTCTGATAATCTCTTAAGCATAGGAAGCCAAAAATGGATCTATGCATGCTGCAGATTTTTTATTTTTTTTTGGCTTATTTTTTGTTTGTTTTGAAAAGCATACATCTGCTATGCCTTGAATAGAGGAAAGATGTGGTGCCAGTATTGACGTCCTGAGGATCTCATTTTCCTGTGATCCATGTGGAATTCATGCTGTAGGTAGTCAGTCGTCAAACTTGCTGTTTTGGTGGTGCTGTTCCTGCACTAGCCCAACTCGCTTCATCTTCTTACCACGCAGCAGTTTCATCTTCTTTGCTGCCTCCTCCTTCACAGGATAATAACATGCACAACTCCAGAAGTTCTTCTACTTTGTAAGAGATATGCAATTCCACATATATATGCAGTTGTGCAGATACACAGATGGAGAGAGAGGCTGGCCTGCCGGCTTTTCTATATGCTTAGCAAAAGATTGGCTTCATGAGGCTTTTTAAGCCTTTATGGCGTGCTATTGGCAAATTCACATCAGATGGTGATATCGATTTCATATTTGAGTATATCAAATCTTCAGTTTTGTAATGTGATAAATGTTGTTTCAGTTCTAAGTTATGATCTATGTAAATCACAATGATATTTCACCTTCTTATCTCAGTCCATGAAGTGTTATTGCAGTTGTATGTTGGCATGAGCAATGCAAAGCTCATCCTTGTTTATTCGAATTCAAATTCTGAGTTAATGATTAAATATTTTTAAATATTTTTTCTACTAGAAAAGGTATTATGTTTTATCATATATTGAGGGCTCTGTTTGATATAATTAAGTCATTGATTCCATAATTTGTCAACTTTACATGGAATTTTACTACATGAAGTATTCTTTTGGTAATTTTATCATTTATAAATGTATTAAACAAGTAGAAGTGGAAAAGCAAAGCACATTATATTCTCATTCTAAAGAAGCACTGCGTTTAATTAATATATATATATATTTAATCTTTTTCTGAAACCGGTAAACGACCATTTTTCTATATAAACGACCAACTGTTAGATTTCTCACAATAAATGCCTGGTTTCTGTCAACGGTGTCGTTTTCGAAGGACGGCGAAGACTAGTGTCACGGGGAGCTTGCCCTTTTCACATCTGCTGGAACTAAACATAGCAATCTGTTCTTGAACATAATTATTTATATAAATAATCTAAAAATATAAATATACAGCTTCAAGAACCGGGGATTTAACACAAATTTTAAAAAATAAACATTGTTTACTTGAATAATTTTCTTATACAGTACCGGAAATGAAAATCAATATCCTTTGCTTTTCTCTCTTGATTGGCATTTTCTTGATATCTCTTACAAAATCTTCTTCTTCTTCATCCTCTGTTTCCTTCCTCGGAATTTCCCCTCAAGGTACCTTTAGATTTACACACATTCATTTGCATGTATTGTATATTGGGTAATTTATTTTTTTTTGAAAAAAAAAATTCTAGAATTTGGGTTGCTTTGAGTTGATAATAATGGAATTGAGAATGGTGAACAAAACCCAGATGAGGATTACTTCAAAACGGAGATTGTAAAGTGCAAGAACGGATCCAAGAAGTTTACTAGAGCTCAACTCAATGATGATTTCTGTGATTGTCCTGATGGGACTGACGAGCCAGGTTTCTCCTCTCCTCTTTATTCCTCTATTTTTTGTTTTGGTTGATTTTTCAATCATGGGTTGGGGATTACCATTATGGTTTTGCTTCATTAATGTAGAAACTGCTCAGAATAGAAAGCTCGAGTTACAATATTTCTGTTTAGTTGAATTTAATTTAGTTTTTTCAATGAATTATGTGAAAATAAAATTAAAGGTTATTCATAGGCACACCTCAATTTAGTTATTCATAAGAAGGAAAAATATTAAATTGTTCACGATGTCTTCTGTAAGATTTTTTATGCTTGTTTTATCCTTGCTTGTTCAATGCTTTTGTACAGTGGATTTTTGCAGTATGTTTTGGAATCTAAGTGTTATGCGCCCATTTTTCTATTTCTGTGGAAGTCTTTGTTAGTGTATAATTTTATTTTTGGTGCAGGAACATCCGCATGTCCACAAGGAAAGTTCTACTGTCGGAATACTGGACATCTTCCTACTTCATTACCTTCCTCAAGGGTGAATGATGGCATCTGTGGTATGATTGCTTGTGTAATTGTGAATCGGTTCTCATTTTGCGAGTTGAATTTAGGAAAATCCAGCTTAAGATAATGGACAAAATGTGATTGCCCAAAACACGTAGGAGAACAGATCTTATACAAGGTCAATGCATCAACAAATAATTTCCAAGGGATCTAAATTACATGGAAATGCTTTGTTCTGTTTAATTATAGTATGAAGATTGCAAATAAATTAAATCTCTTTTCTATAATTACCATCTATAATTATTAATTAAACATGTTTTCGGGTGACATATTTGATTCCTTTTTGTGCTCTTTTCAAAGCCATCAAATACATGTTGTTTAATTTTGTCTCCCTCATTTTCTCCTTGTTTCACAACCTTAACAAAGAATGAAACTATGGGTGCTTGCCAATAAGTCCTAGGAAGATTTTACTTATATTGAAGTTAGCAATTTAACTAATACCTCCACATAACTAGAACCATATCAGTTTCTTTTTGTTACCTGTTTTTATATCTTTATTTTACTAAAGCCTTATATTACCCGCCGTTTTCTTAGCAATGTAAAACTATACTACCTTCTCTTTTTGCAGTGCTGTTTTCATGCTAAAAACCTTAAGAATGTATTCATGGTTGGACATTTTTTGGAAATTGTTACGAATTTGATAACCTCTGTATATTTACTTCGGTTACTTTTATTGATTATGTCGTGATGTGAAAGCAGATTGCTGTGATGGAAGTGATGAATATGATGGTAAAGTGAATTGCCCAAATACTTGCTGGGAGGCTGGCAAAGTGGCCAGGGACAAGTTGCAGAAAAAGATTGACATGTATAAACAAGGTGTCACCTTACGAGAAAAGGAAATTGAACAAGCAAAACGAGCACTAACCAAAGATAGAGAGGAATTATCGAAACTGAAAAATGAGGAGAAACTTCTTAAAGGGCTTGTTAAACAGCTTAAGAGTAAATGCTTTGACATCCTCGTTCTTTTTTTCACATTCAATGTTGAATTCTCTTTGTTAGAATAAATCATTTACCATTTTTCCAACTGTCACCCATCATTTACCATTGGATATTTGTAATTCATGTCTTCTGTGCATCAATCCATAATTGTTCTCTTAAAGAAATGCATACAAATGCATAATAGTTTCCTTTTCCCTTGTCATTTTATTTGGCCTTTTGCTTAGTACATAAGAAGCAAATTGAGAAGGTGGAGGAGAAAGAACGCCTAGAGAAAGAAAAGGAAAAGAAGATGAAAAAACTTGTCGAGCATAAAGATGAGGCTGGAGATAAATATGTTGACAATGAAAAGGAAAGTTTAACTTTGGCTAATGGCAAAGTTAGTGTATCAGATGAATCTTCACTAGAGGTTAGCCTGTGATGCTTATCTTTTGATTGTACACTTAATTAATAGTTATTCAGTAATCACACAGAAACAGTAATGGAAAGCTAAATTAATACAAATACTATGACTGCCAAGAGTACTTCATTTTATCGACGCAACTTATGCCACTTTTTGATTTACCAACTCTATTTTAAACAATTATTAGGCTTGATAATATATACTCAAAATGAATATTTTTTTAAACATCGTTCTCAACCTATGTGCTTGAAATGAGGGTTTTCAAGAGACTAGTTTGCCTGCTTTTTCAAGATTTTACACGTAATGATCTCAATCAACCATGTTCAAGCTTGGCCGTTATTAAAGGAGCTTCAAAATCAATTCAAGTTTGTTACTTAACATAGACAGATGAACAAAATCCAAGACAAGTTCCAAATTTTTATGATGTACATCCCATTTGAGACCCTAATCCTACTGATATCAAAATTCTCCTTTATTTTTAGTGAACTTTAGTTCCTTTGTGAAAAGGGGGAAAAGAGTTTAAGAAACAGAGTTAAAGGGAAAAATATATAAAACACTCCTATTGTGGCACAAATATAACAAATGGATTATTAATGGAAAGAGAAGATATCATATTCCTTTTTGAACAAGAAGGTATAATATTCTAGAAGAATTATGTTAGGATCTTGGTTGGCTAAGATATGGGATTTGGTGAATCCCATATTGAAAGTATGGGATTTCAATGTAGGGTTTATATAAATTTTTGGCTCTCCAACCCTTTGAGCTAGATTTTGGGGTGTGGTTCTCCCAAGGTTCATAATAAATGGTGTCGGAGCAGGTCCACGAGTGCGAATAGCCCGAAACTCGGAAAGGAGTACTTTGTAGGCCAAATTAAAATTATTTGTAGTTTCGAAAAAAAATAATCCAAATTTGGTTCAGTCTTAGTAAGAGTACTCTACAAGTCAGATTAAAATTACTTGAAACCAGTATCGGTAGGAGTACTTTACAGACCATATTAAAATTACTGGTAGTCTCGAAAAAAAAGTAATTCAAGTTCGGGCCAGTATCGATAGGAGTACCCTATAGGTCAGATTAAAATTACTGGTAGTCTCGAGAAAAAATAATCCGAATTCAGGCCAGTGTCACTAGGAATAAGCGCAGCCGAGGATGTCGGGTGTTCAACCGTGGAGAAATATTAAGATCCTAGTTGGCCAAGGTATGGGACTCGGTGAATCCCACATTAAAAGTGTGAGATTTCAATGTAGGGTTCATATAAACTCTGGGCTCTTCAACCCTTTGAGCTAGCTTGTGTTGATATTTTTCAATTATCCCAATGTTCAGATATGAATTCTACTTGTTCTTCTTTCCCAAAAGACTACGTATTGCTAAAGATGACTGTAGAGAAACTGCTGCTCTTTTTGTTCCTACCAACCTGTAAACAATACTCTAGAGACGTAGAAGCTGGATTCCATAAGATATTGGCTCCAAACTGAACAGGAGAAGTAACAATTATGTAAGAAAGCCATTTCCTGATTCAGGACGACCTCTTCTGGGACACAAGGAATGACAGTTGCTTAATGCAGTTTCATTCAATTGATTCTTTTTTTTCCCCATTGTTTCTTGTGAGTTATAAAACAGCTAGAATACAACTATTTTAAAAATATTAAATAAATGGAATGATTTTCACCTAAGTAGTTTAGTTGACTCTGAAAAATATTTGTTGCTTTCAGCTTGAGAAAGATGAATATGAAAATAGTGAGGGATCATCAAAAGATGGATCCGAAAGTACTGAGGGATTGTCAAGAGAAGAGCTGGGTCGCCTTGTTGCTTCACGCTGGACAGGAGGAAAAACTGGACACCAGGCAGATGAAATTGGTACTGCTAAAAATAACCTCAAAAGCAGTAGTGAGACTTCAGAGAGCAGCAAAGATGGAATTTATGATAATAATAATGACAAGAAATCATCTGTAGGAAATGATCTTGACGGTTCCAGTTCCGAGTACAAGTCTCATTTACAAGAGGAAAAAGATTTATCCGGTTGGTAATTGTTTGTTCTTTTGTATTGGTTATTATTCCTCCCTTCCGCTAATATATTTTGGCTCTTTCTAGTAACTTGAATTCTAAGTTCTGTTCTCTTTCTCAATGTTTACAGGGAGAACCACTCTCAGTAGCTCATCATGGTTAGAAAAGATAAAGGATACTGTACGAAACATATTTCAATTGGTTAATTTCTCTCCACCTCCTGTAGATAAACTAGGTAAGATTTTGCTCTTGTATCTAGTAGTTTTTGACTGTGATAAGTGCATGAAAATGCATTCTTCCTGCATTGTTGCTTTTGTAGATGCAGAGCATGTTAGGAAGGAGTTTGATGATGCCACTACAAGGTTGTCTGATATAGAGGCAAGGATATCAAGTTTGACAGAAAAGTTAAAACATGACTTTGGTAATTCACAATAAGAATGACTACAAATAAATGGTTAAGAATTTTTTTAACCTGCATGTAATTGGTACATTTCTCTCCTGGCTCATTATTTCTTGAATTCCAGGTACACAAAAGGAATTCTATTTATTTTATGATCAGTGCTTTGAAACCAAACAGGACAAGTAATAATCCTCTTCCTCCCCACCACCTCACTCCCTCCATTTCTTTTGCTTGGTTTAGATGGTTAATTTTTTCCTCCTGCAAGTATGGGAATATTCAAATATGATTTTCTTAATTCTCAGTGCTTCCGCATTTGACTTGGCTGTTCTTCGTTTCAGGTATGTCTATAAAGTTTGCCCATTTAAAGAAGCATCTCAGCAGGAGGGCCATCGCAAAACCCAACTAGGGTAATTTTTTCATGGCATCTTATGGTCATTTATAATAGATATAAGTAGTAGTTTTATTTTATCCTGTTTGTTCTTTTTTCCCTTATTTCCTCTTTTTGAACAGTCACTTCAAGTCCCAGCTGGTCATTGTTGGAATGCTTTTGAATAGAACTTCTGGGAATAGGATCTACCCTGGCTTTGCCTCACCAGTGATATTGAATTTTAAAAATTATATTGAATAGAGACTTCAAAATACATTGATATATCAGTAAGATGTTGGTATCAGTTTGAAAAACAGTATAAAAATGAAAAGAAATTAATGATAATGTCAAAAGCAAATGAAACTTTCAAGGTAATTTCTTAAGAGTGAAAATGTGATATTACATTAGAAATTAATATATTTCAGTTTAAGGGCAAGCCTGTATTAGTTGGACAATTCATAAAAATGTGACATCACAAGGGAAGAAACTGAACAGATGGGTTATATTTTAACATAAAGCTAAGTGATAAACTTACTTCTTGGGCAAATGAACTAAATCTGATTAATCTATTTGGTGCTTATTCGATACGGAGGATGTGTCCTTAGGCATGGGACAATGTGTGATGATAGCACAGTGCTCTGGGGTAAGATAATGAGTCTAAGGCACCTGAAGCTGACCCTCGTTCTGGGCTCTCTTAAAATGCACACACATAAATGATGGTGCAAAAGTTCTTAATGAATTGTTTGATGCTAATACCAATGGTTCAATTGCAAAACTCTGCTTATGTTAGTATTGATGTCTTTGTTTTGAAGGATCTAATCTCCCTTTTTCTGCTCTCCTGTGTGTAGTGAGTGGGAGAAATTTGAAAATTCATACCGCATCATGCTGTTTTCAAATGGTGAGAGATGCTGGAGTGGACCTGACAGAAATTTGAAGGTGCTGGGACCTTAGATTTTCGTATATTCTGA
The DNA here is from genome assembly GCA_948193065.1 of Aleurites moluccanus. NCBI lineage: Eukaryota > Viridiplantae > Streptophyta > Magnoliopsida > Malpighiales > Euphorbiaceae > Aleurites > Aleurites moluccanus. Next base: position 104,815 of record CANXYC011832966.1, read on the forward strand.
TGTTAATGGAGCTATGATGGATGTAGGGGATGTTCAAACTTCGAAGTCTTTTCCAGTTTGTGGGTCATTTTTACAGTCCTGATCCTCTTTGATGTCTGCATCCCTTTAATACTTGATATGGCTAAAACGATTTCAGTTTAACATGAACTAGACATGGTTAGACAGAAATTGTGTTTGTTTCTCCTGTTGGAATGAGTTCTTGATGGTCATGTCTTGATCATCTGCTCTTTGACATTCACTGAGAAAATGACCCATCGTTCAAATGGGGCATGAACTATTTGAAACAACTTTTTTAAATTTTAATGATACTAGAATATTTTCCCCATTAATTTTTACAGGTCAAGCTTAGGTGTGGACTGAAAACAGAGCTGACTGACATAGATGAACCAAGCCGCTGCGAGTATAGATCTCTTTTACTCTCTTCTCCGTCTTGCATCCTTCTATGTGCATGCACACAAACACATAAAATTCAGTTGTCGTCTTCTTTTTTTTATGGTAGATATGTAGCTTTGATGACGACACCTGTCATTTGTCTGAAAGAAAAACTCGAGGTATATATTTTTTTCAATCACAGCCAATATCCTGTGCTTCAGTATTGTATTGTCTTATTGAAATGAAAATATTGGATATGACAGGAACTCAAACATAAACTAGAAGCTATGCATGAAGAAAAACCAGATGGCCGTGATGAGTTGTAGATTTGACCATCTCTCATGCAATTTCCTGAAATGGCCTTCTGAAATTCTCTTCAGTTTATTTCATGACGAAGCTCTGCTGGCATATCTTTTTTTTTCTCAGGTTGCTCAACTTCCATCCGGTATTCTTTGTGCTTTATCTTCACAGGGCCACATCAGGTCCCCTACTGGAGCTTGTACTTGCGTGTGAGTTTTGTTTTTCTTTGTAGGTGTATTTTAAGAATTCCAAGAAAGTGTTCGATCATTTTTCGTAACTCAATAGCTTTTTAGTCATTTTATAGTGGCTTTGAATTTTAAGAGGCATGGAATTAGTTGCATCAGTTTTGGCCCTTTAGTAAGTGTAATAACTTTCTAAGTTTCCATAGTGAATGATGCACAGGACTTTGCCAAGTTGGTATAGAACCGTGTTTAATTTGATATTTGGCAAATGCAAGCACAAATCATTGAATAGCAAAGGCCTAAAATTATGTATTGGAGATTCAAGGTTCGAATTCTGCATGCCACGAAATGGGGTTGAGGTATTGAAGCTTTTTGTTCTGCTTGATTTGCACGCATTGAAAGATTGCCAATCCTCATTCTCCTCCACGTCTAATGGTTTGCTGTGATAGCACTTAATCAAGGTCATGGCCCAACATTTCCTTTAAATAATGGGTATATTACACAAATATACTACTTTTTTATTTTACTTTTTTTTTTTTTTCAATTTTACGGTTAAATTTTTTTTTCATTTTTACTGTTTTTTTTATATATTTGATATTTGTATAGTATATCTTTGATATATGTGACATATATCGGATTTTTAAAAAAATATTTTTAAATATGTAATATTTTTGAAAAAATATTTTTAGGTATATAGTATTTTTAATTTTTTTTTTCTAACAATAAAAATGAAATATTTTTTTATTTTTTTAAAAAAATCCCTTAAATAAATAAATTAGTTAGGAGCCTTATAGCCACAAGCTTCACATTTATAAATATTATCATAAAGGCGAAAATTCTTTACGTATTAGAGTTTAGTATTGAAGTTTTTTTTAGTGTTTTTAAAAAAAATTAGAATTCAACTTTTCCTGAATAATTGGTATACAATTTTTCCTAAACTATGGTTTGTTAACTCCTAGGCATTGCAATATAAAGCATGATACAATATAAAGCACCAATACCTATATTTTTTTTATTTATTTTTTAGGATATGATTAGAGACGAACACATAAATTTTAAAAAGAATAACACCCTTCACATCTAAGTATGAACACAAAAATTTTAAAAAAATCACTATAATAATAAAATAAATATATTTAAAAATATAATAAAAAATATCAAATATATACTTTAATTAAATATAACCAAAAATCATTAAAATATCAACAAAAAATAAAATAAATGAAATTAGAAAAGAAAATAAAGAAAAATGAAGTAAAGAAAGAACATGAAGAAAAATGAGACTATATAATATTTTATCAGGGATTAAAAATTTATTTTTAAAAAATACGTCTATGAATATAAAACACCTATATTTATATATTTTCCTTTTACTGGATACTTAATATGATTTAATACAGCTTTCGGTTATTTTTTAAGATAATATTGGGGTATCCATATTGATAAAGAAATCAATCAAGTTAGCTTTGATGAATAATAGATGGTCTAAATTAATCAATCAAAGGCCACTTTGAAAGCATAACAAGGTAAAAAAGAGAGCATTACAATTTAGAGGCCTATATTCTTCAACTTATTCTTATTTGATGCCATTTTCTCTATAATAATTGCAAAAGGAAAAAAAGAGTGGACAAAGATTGTGATAAATAAGCTTCTAGTGTTATTCTTTGTGTTTCTTTCTTTCTCTTGCATACTTTTAGGCTATGTATGTCTAACCTTGTACTGGTTGTACACACTTCAAGAGTATATATCATTATCACTTTTTTTTTTTTTTTCATGTTCTCATTTCTCAAAGAAGCAAAGCAATTATTCTTTTCATCTATAAAAAATAAGTTTATTTTTATTTTTATAAAAAATTAAAGTGATTTAATTTAATAATTAATAATTTAAATTCAATATTTTCTATAAATATTTTTCACTTATATTAGTAAATAATTATTTTGAAAATAAATATTATTTAATTTTTAATATTAATTATCAAAACCAATAAAATTTTATTATTCTAATAAAAAGAATTAAAATTTTATTATTAATTATCGTGTCAGTAATTTAACCTATTATTTAATGAAAAATATGAAAAAATTATATGTATGTTTTAGTTAATAATTCAATAAAATTAATTGATAGTTTATTAATAAAAATATGATATATTAATGATAAAATATATTAAATAAAAATATATTAATAAATTAACTATCTTTTAATTGAGAAAAGTGGCCAATAATTTAGGTTGAATGAATAAAGAAATGAGTTTATATTTTCAAAATGGAGGTAGTATGTATTTTATTCTAATATTGATAATAATTATTAATTATTACAAAATTTTATATTCCAAAATTATGTTCTATTTACAGGCAACTCCTGATCCAATTGAAATTAATTCATCAATAACAGAAATAAAAAATAAATAACTAAACTACTATAAGTTCTAGTAATAGGAATAGCAAAGAAAAGGAAAAATAATTACTCTTAATTTCACATTTACTCTTTTTACCAAATTATACTAAAATAATTAAAATTCTAAGACATATTTAGTTAATCATTATTTCTTTGTTTGTCTTCCAAGAAAACATATTTCCCAGAAAGAAAGAATCAAAATTTAAAATTTTCCTATTTCTAATTAATAGAAATACTGAAAAAAAAAAACAGAACCCTATACATAAATGCTTTTTTACCGTCACTGATAATAACAATATTAGTCGGCAACTCAAAACCTGAAATCCAAAAAGTCGTAGGATTAGTAACCTACATTTATATAAATCCATGGGATAGCAATAGATCTGAGTTTGAATTTTAAAAAATTTGAATTTTTTGGATAGATAGAATTAGAATGCTTAGTATTTATTTATATATATTATTTTATTTTTCCATTAAGAAGTATTTTTAATGTGTGTGTGTATATATATTCCATCATCTCAATATAATTATAAATTAAATATAAGTATAATATTAAAAAATAAATAATATATAAAATATGTAATTAAATATTTTATATCATATTATTTTCAAATTAAAAAAATCTACTCCATTCCATTTACTAAAAGGAAAGTCCCATTAATATATTAAAATATAATTCAATAATAAATATATTTTTTTATAATAATACACCATGACCCCTTATACCACTTTTTCATTCGTAAACCCTCTCAAAAACCTTTGTTATAAATACTCTTCTCATTCCCAGCCTTGCATTGCTACAAAAAGTTCTCTGCTTTCGGTTTCTTGATACTGTTTTCCTGAAGCAGTGATAATGGAGAAGGTATTGGGAGGACAAGGTTTGGTTGGGAAAAGGCCAAAGACAAAGATAGTATGTACTTTGGGGCCACAATCGAGATCAGTTGATATGTTAGAGAGGCTTTTGAGGGCTGGCATGAACGTTGCTCGATTCAATTTCTCTCATGGAACTCATGCTTATCATCAAGAAACCATTGACAATTTAAGGATTGCCATGAACAACACTGGAATTCTTTGTGCAGTTATGTTGGACACCAAGGTATTCTCTTTCTTTCCTTTTTTCTAGTCTGCCAATTTTGGTTCTTTTCTTGATTTTCTTGGCTAATGTTGCCTGTTTTATGGGTTTATGCATTCAAGATTTAAAATCTTTACAATGGATTTTCCTTTTTCTTTGTTTTTAATTCTGTGACAGTGTTCTTTCTTCCCTTGAGATTTTGTTGCATTGCTTGTTGTTTCTGGTATGATCATTACATGAAATTAGTATTGAAGATCAAAACCACCATTCATGTAGTTTAATTGATAAAATTACTGATATTTTATTCTTACATAAATATGTATTTTTTCCTTTCAAATTCACGAAAAAGAAAAAAAAAAGTTCTTGATCATGCAAGCTACTATTTTTAATTCAAATAAAAAAAAAAATCTTAGATTCTGGATTATGGTAATAGCAATGCTTTTGTTTGATTAAACAAGTCGCTGATAAAGTAAGCCAGGAACAATCTCAAAGCATTATTCCTAGCATAAACTTCCTTTTGCTATATATAATTAATGCATATGCTTGTTAAGTGCCTGTTCTGGATTCCAAAACTTTTGCCTGTTGTGTTTTCTTGAAATTATGCTCTTAAATTTTCCAAGAATAAAAAAATTGATGGTTATGGGGACAGGATAGTTAGGGCGGTGAATTATTGTGAATTTTATTTAGCCACAACATGAGAGGAACTTGACTGATGATGATTTATTTAATTGGAAATATTACAGGGACCGGAAATTCGAACTGGGTTCTTAAAGGATGGGAAGCCTATACAGCTGCAGCAGGGCAAAGAGATTCTTATCTCTGCTGACTATAGCTTAAAGGGTGATGAGAATACGATCTGTATGAGCTACAAAAAATTGGCCGAGGATGTTAAGCCAGGAAGTGTTATTTTGTGTTCTGACGGCACAATTTCACTAAGAGTTTTATCTTGCGACATTGAAAAAGGCCTGGTTCGTTGTTGCTGCGAAAATTCTGCAGTTTTGGGTGAGAGGAAGAATGTCAATCTTCCAGGAGTAATTGTTGATCTTCCCACCTTAACTGAGAAGGACATAGAGGACATCCTACAATGGGGAATTCCAAACAATATTGACATAATTGCACTATCCTTTGTCCGTAAAGGTTCAGATATAGTTCAGGTCAGAGAGCTGCTAGGGGAGCACGCAAAGAACATTATTCTCATGTCTAAGGCAAGTTATTGACAATCTCCGAAATTCTGTAAATTGTATCAAAATTGTGTGTTGACTGACATTTTAATTGTATATTTTGGCAGGTTGAAAGTCAAGAAGGGGTTGCTAATTTAGATGATATACTTGCAAACGCTGATGCATTTATGGTGGCACGCGGTGACCTGGGAATGGAGATCCCAGTTGAGAAGATATTCTTAGCTCAGAAGGTGATGATCCATAAAGCTAACATACTTGGAAAGCCCGTGGTAACTGCAACTCAGATGTTGGAGTCCATGATCAAGTCTCCAAGGCCTACTCGAGCTGAAGCTACTGATGTTGCAAATGCAGTTCTTGATGGTACTGACTGTGTGATGCTTAGTGGAGAGACTGCTGCAGGAGCCTACCCTGAACAAGCTGTTCAAACCATGGCAAGAATTTGCATCGAGGCTGAGAATTTCATAGACTATAGAGATCTTTTCAAGAGAATTATGGAAAATGCTCCTATGCCTATGAGTTCATTAGAAAGTTTGGCCTCTTCAGCTGTAAGGACAGCAAACAGTGTTGAAGCAGCTTTTATTTTAGTCCTAACTAGAGGCGGAAACACAGCAAAGCTGGTGTCTAAGTACCGACCAAATGTGCCGATTTTGTCTGTAGTTGTTCCTGAGATTAAAACAGATTCCTTCGAGTGGTCTTGCAGTGATGAAGCTCCTGCTAGGCATAGCCTTGTTTACCGGGGTGTAGTGCCTGTTCTAAGTTCTGGCTCTATCAGAGCTTCTCATAGCGAGTCAACAGAAGAAACAATCGAGCACGCCTTACAATATGCTAAGGAGAAGGGACTTTGCAAGCCAGGAGATTCAATTGTTGCATTGCACAGGATTGACACAGCTTCCGTAATCAAAATCTTGTTTGTGCAGTGATACAGTGATACTGCGAACAATTAGAGGCAACAGAGCTAGATTTTGCTGCATTTAATTTTGCTAATTTTTCTCTAGTATAATCGATGTTGGAATTTATTTATTTATTTTTTTTTTTTAAGTAATTGACTTTGATGTTTTCGATAAAAAAGTAATCGACTTTGATGTGAGTTCCAATTAAGAAATTTTGAATGAGCCATCTTTACCATTTCATTGTTTGCTGCATTTAAGTTCGCTAGTTTCGCTTTGTATACAACTGTAGTATCAGTTGGATTATGTGTTAGAGAAAGAACATTTTCTCTCGGTCCTAAGTAGAGCTTGATTATTTTTCTATTCTTATTTCTTGTTAGAGTGTTAATTATATTTCAAATCAAACAAATAAAGAAAACCAGCAAAATTGCTTAATTCTTTCAACACCACCAGATTCCTCATAATGATACATATATAACAGCCAATTCCTTACAAGAACTACACAAAAGTCATTACGATAACAAAATGCACAGCTTATATGTTAATACATACAAGTTCCTTCTTCAAGTTTCTTCTGTATGAGAAGGATTTCCTAGCATTGGCATGGTTGCTGTGATGGAGGATGCTGAAGTAGAAGTTTCTACTATTACGACATAATTTGGCACCCTGTAGAAGAACACAATCAAATGAATTTTTATTTAATTACATTTCATGAAATGTAATTTTGTCAAACTATACTGAAATTGACACCTTCACCAACACCATCACAACAATTATCATCACATGTCTGCATTTAGAGGAAAACATCATATTCTTCTTTTTTAAACATCATAAAAATTGAAATTTCAGTAGCTTTTTTTTTTAACGTAACATTTTCTTTTAGATTTTACAATTAGCAAAATGATTAAAAATAAAAATCGATTACTATATTAATATTATTCCAATTTTCTTCTAACCAAACACGCCCCAACATTACATGATAAGAGCGTAATATTGTGCAAAATTAAGGGCATAATAGAGATCACAAAACAAGGGGAGCATTATAAAATGGAAAAACCCTAAACAGGAAGAAACTCACTTCTTGATCTTATCTGAGCAGAGAGGACTCTCTTTGAGGCCAGCATCTCTCTCTTTCGACTCTTTCTCGAGCCACCCTCCCATTTGGTATGGGCGCCGGCGGCTAATGAGAGGAAGAGAAAGAGAGATTTGGTTTAGCCCAATTTGAGATCTGATCCTGCGATGAAGACTGCCTGCGGTCAGAGCCCGACTTCGTACAATCGATGGGGCAGTGATGGCCACGCGGGCTAATTACCAAAATAAAATAAAAAAAAAAAATTATAATTTAGAGTTTTGTGCGTTTATTTCTTTAGAAATTTGTTTTCAAATTTTAATTTTTTAAAAAATGTATGTTGTATAATTGCAGGTCCAAGATTGAAGACTGTAGCTGCGGAGGTGCATCTGAATCAGATTTTTGTCCAGTAGACGGCTTAGTATAGTTTAGTTTGTATGTTAACATGTTATTGTAAAGCTCAAATTCAAATGCTAAATCAATGAGTTTGTATTCTAAAGTTGCATTCAAGATTAAGTTAATTTATTACCATTGTATTTGAACAACAATCTTATTACCATTCAAACTTATCATTTTTGGATTGAAGCATTTCATGATCACACTTTCCAGCTAAAATGCTATTATACAATCAATTCAACTAACTTTCACACCATCAACGATTCATTACATTGTAAATTGCAAACTAGAAAATATTATATAATCTCCTTTGCTATAATACCACCACCGTAATACAAGGGATTTAATCACCCAAACCGCCAAACCTGAAAAATGGTTTGACAGGTACCCTTTTCACACCAAATTACTAGAACACTGACCCTTCCATAGGCTATGAAGAAAAGCAACAAAAGCATTTAGGGCCATGGCTAAAAGCGCCCCATTGCCATGACACACCATTGTCAATAAATTACAAATTTACTAAAAGCTGAAACTGATTTTATATAACCAATCAAGTTCTAATTACCATTTAAAGCGCTATAAGGGGTTTTTTTGAAGTGATTTTGGTTAGTTTTGGTCTAACAAGTTAGAAAAAAAAAGGCTAAAACTGTCTGCCGGTGAAGGTTTGGCCAAAAGCCCAACTGGGAGGAGCAACATTGTTAGAGATAATGGAGTGCCCGTCACTTGTTGTGACCTTAAAAGAGAGGGCTTGGCCATTAAGGTAAGAGTTGCTTTGCCAATTTTGGCCCCAATTGCGAGACATTGATTGCCAACTAGTTCTAGATCCTTTGATGGAGACAGACACAACATCGCCAGCACCACCAACATTTGTTATTAGGACAAGGTTGAAGTATGAATGGCCATTTATAGTGAACCTTATTCCTCCAGATTTCCTACAAGCGATCCTGGAAAAAAAAAAAGGGTTTTAAAGGCTTAAATTGTTAAATTTTCAGTAAATTGTTTGAAAAAGAACTGGTTAGTGAAATTATGAAGTCTTACCTTCTGTACTGAACAGGGACAATTCCTGCTTTATAATGAGCAATGTGTTGAAAAACAGGCTGAGAAAGATCAAAGTGTTGCAAAGGAGGATTGCACCAGCCTCCTGCATTGCTTGGGAGAGCATTGTTTGGAGGGCAAAAATTTGTGGCTGTAACAATAATTGAACCTGGCAAGCACCACTTTCCATCATTTACACACCTAATTTCAAAACATGCTCCACAGGTTAATCCATTGTTGAATAGAACAGTGCTCAAAGCAGCTGTGTTTGTCCCATATCCTTGGCTGTAAAGATTTCCATAACCACAAGCTCCCCCTACAGAAAGCCAAGAAATAATTTCAACCAAGAACTATAAAAAAGAGTTTGTTTGGCATTAAGACTGAAATTGATTTTTCAAAAAAAAAAAAAGAAAAACCATTTTAGATACTGTTAGAAAAAACGGTTGAAGAATACTATTTCACTGTTGTAAAAGTTTTAAAATTAAAACATGTCAAATTTACTTTAATTAACATTTTCAATATTATGTTTTTCTCGAAAGCAGTTCAAAAAACAGTGGCAAATACTAACAAAATTTGATTGGATTTCATACTATTGATTCTTACCCTTTGTACCAGAAGCATCACCACCTCCATAAAAGGTAGCATGAGCATTAGACCATTCACCTCCATACCCATGAATTCTTTTTGAAATTGCTAGGAGGGTTATCAGAAAAATTCCAAGAATATCCATTTTCCTGCAAAATTGAACAGAGAAAAACCCAATTTAGAATTTAATAAAATTATTTTTGTGATGATAAAATAGAAGAGAAATGATGATGTGGTTTGTGCTTACAAAAGCTGTTAATCTTATGAACTTCGAGATATTAGCTTGAATGGCAAGAGCCAATATGTAGGAAAATGCAAGGAATTTTGTAGGAAGATGGAGCAGTATTTAACTATTTATAGATGTGCAAGTGTAAAGCAGGAGATAATCAAATTATGAACTAATGCTGCCTAGTTTATAGGCAATATTTGTAGGATTAAATAAATTATTGGGGAAAAAAGTCACAATTGAGTTTTCACTTTTGCCACCCAAAAACAAGGAATAATTTAAGCTTGAGAAATTATATTATATCAGTTTATGCTTCTTTTCCCACTTCTTCAAAGCCTTATCTCCATTGCGTAATGCCTTTTGTGCTTGTAGATTTAAACCAATACCTAAATAAACAAGAAAGATATATATAATATATAAAAAGAATTTAACAGAGAAGTGATAAGGAGATAGTAAAACAAGATTAAAGAAGTTTATTTTTGTTTGTATGTTATTGTTGGTTTGTTAATTTTATATTCTCTCTCAAGAAGATTAAAGAAGTTTATTTTTGTTTGTAATGTTATTGTTCGTTTGTTAATTTTATATTCTCTCTCAAGAAGTCTAAGATGCCTATAGAGGGAATCTATAATGGGTTTGCAATTGCCATTGCATGTGGTAGGAAATGGTTTCAGATAACTTCCAAGAAATGTTTTCTCATAAAAATGATTGGGTACCTGTAAAAGTTAAAAAGATTGCGCCGACTTAGTTATTCGAATCTTTAATCTTGTATATATGGATAAGAAGAGAGAGATGCCGCAGTGATGTTGCAGAAACAATAAAGCATAAAATGACATCCCTCTACAAGTTCTAAATTTTTGGTCTGTTACCCTTTTTTTTTTAGTTTCTTTTTAATTAGATTTCAGACTAAGTGCTTGAATTATTTATCAAAATTACTTGGTGCTTTAGTGACTCAGTGCTTGAATTTGATATAACTATGCTTAATGTGATTAAAAATTGTAATTATTTATTAATTTAGCAGCCAACTTCAAATTACCAATCACACTAATTACTTGTATGCATGTGTATCATATTAAAGTTTATGGGACATTATATATAAATAAATAAGTGTTATAATCTATTAATATAAAATTAATGGACTTATATTGAGTTTAATACTTATTTATTAATTATTTATATATTTTCTTATTATTCGACGTTGGATATATATCAACAATATTCATTTTAGAAATGTGTGACTTAGGTATAATTTCTATCGAATTATGTGGACTGATATTAAAGATAGTTGTGATCTTTGCAAGAAAGAGTCCATGTCTTCCAGCTCAGATAATCATTGAACTCTATGGAAATGTCTTACATTATCAATGAGAATGTTTTAAATCGAGATATCAACACCCGATTGTCTGACTTAACTGGACATGACAGATATTTACATACTAAAGAACTCTTTTTTATAGTTTAAAAAAAAAAATACTCAAGCTATGCGCACGAGAGAGCAATCAAATTGTTGTGCGTGCAGCGTGTGGAAAATAAGTGCTTTCTCTCTTTCTCATCATGCTGCTAATTATTTGATCCACTTCCCCCCCTTTCTGTAGCAATCTTAGTTGTGTCCCCCTTCCATAATTTCATAATGCAATTTTATTTTAAAAAAACAGCTACTATATAATCTTTACAGCGAAATTAGACTTTGAACAACTATAAAAAGTACTATTTAAGTTGAGCTAAATCATTATAAAGATTATATCAGGCCATAACAGCAGATTATCTGCATACTTCTTTCTTAACATTGGTTTCCTATTTGAACTTGTTTGATTTATTCTGAAATTACATTGAAAATGAAAATAAATATTCAACTGTATGAATGGAATCCAATACAAGAGAACCACTAGTTGTTAAGAGTAGTGACGGCTACAATTTTAACACACTCAAATATTTTTTTTTTAAGTAATTTAATTCTAATTGAAGCTCAAATTTGAGACTCTCAGTTATGAAAATTATTCCATTATCACTAAACTCATTAATATCTTATTATTATTATTCAATTTAACACACATCAATTTCTTATATACATATTTTAAATTTAATAAATTTTATTCTATTTCATCATTTTCTTTAACTTTCAATTTTTTTAGTTACACTTTTAACTTTTCTATAGTTAAAAAATCCAATTAATATTTATTTCCTATGATTAAGTTCACAAACATGAATTAAAAATATATAAAATAGACCAAGATGCCAAGTAAGTTACTGGCTACTGCTACGAATATCAGAAGTTACATACAACATAAAATAGAAGAAACCAGCATATGAACAATCATTCATTATAGTAGAATCAAGAAAAAAACACTGGTTAGAAATTAAAGCAATGCACAAGTTTATTGGCGTCTTTCACCTAATTCATGTTCCTTGCTTTCTATTTGGCAGACTAATAACCGTCCAAGAAAATTTCAATTTAATGTGGATAGGCTGCAAGGCCTATTAAAAGGTTAAATTTTGCATCACTTTTTGAACAAAAGAGGCCAATAGTTCTAGGTAGGGATAAATGGGTATTAGGTATAGAAACACTATTGAGTATTTGCTAAGACTTTTTATAATAATAATAATAAGATAAAATCAAAATGTCAGACAATGGAAGAAATAATTGGGAACAAAGAAAAGATAAAAAAAAACCCCACAAGAGATGACAAGTCTTGAAGAACAATCATAGCATGTCAAAGCATCTTAACGTATAGAAACCAAGTTTAGTTAGGATTTATATTCCAAACTGCACATGGGATCACATGGCCACTCACTTAAGTTGTAAAATCAATGGAAAAAAGTAAAATCTTGTGGACCTACTTGGAAGAAACCTTGGTGGTTGAGACCTATAATTTATTAAATTTGCCCTATCAGATTATACAAAACAAAGGGTTTCTATGGTTTACAAAGATTGCTTCCAAGGCCAACTCTAAGCCACATGAAGCTATAAAGGTATTACTTTCCTACCAGACTTTGTGAAAACCACTAGTTGAAATTATGGGGTTCCCTCTAAAATAGCGGTATTAGTCTCTAGGTGTTGAAGACAGCATGCAAATACATCTTAAGGGGAAATAGCATGCGCATGTATAATGCAAAATGAAGCAACCTGCTGGTGCTTGAGTGCACTGAAATGGACATGCACTGCACCTAAAAGAATTCAGAGAAATAGACATGCACTACAAATTTAGAAAAAAATAAATTCTAACGAATAGCAAATACACTCTGACCTCTTCAACTGGCAAAATCAATGAAAATACTGTAATATATGAGACTTGAGACTTCCAAACAATAGGACATGTGAATATCATACTGTTCACCTCTTTAAAACTGCCAGCAATGCCTCCTAAAAATCAAAATATGCAATAGAAGAGAATCCATATCTCATCTTATACCACGTCAGAGATATAGCCCAGAATGAAGAGGTGCCACAGGTTATGTAATGGAATATATCACATACACAAGGGTTCTTAACTTCTTAATGATTATCCCAAAAGAGTGAACCTGAGTAAATTGAGAAAATATCTTGAAGATAAAGGTTCACCAAAGATCTAAATCTTCATATCTACTTGCAAGAGGATGATACATACATAAGACTACTGCATAGACATTTGGCGTCGAACGGGTTCCTGGTTAGAAGAAGACCCCTTCTTGTGGAACACCTTACTGCTGAAAATTTCTTTAACAACCTTCCCCCTAAATGTAAAATGCCTTTTGAGGCGATTGGTCAAAGAAGAACTATTATCACTCCGCCGTGGCACTGAATGAAGCCAATTTTTCCTCAACCTGTTCTTGATGTGAGTAGAGGCTTCACTATTACTGTGACTACCCTGGTCCTCAGATATCACCAACCCTCTGCTTCTCCGGAGGGATCTTAGGGCCACCTGCAAGGGCTCTGAAACTGATGAGGATTCTTCAACTGCACCAATTGTTTTCAAGCATAAGGGGCATGGAGGGTCATGAATTTGGGTCTTTGGAGTCACTTGCTCTAAGCATTCGGCATGGAATACATGGCTGCAGGGTAGTACCCCAGCAATAGGCATGTCACCCCCTCTCATGATTCGATGCGAACTCCAGGGAGACTTCTGCAACAAAAACTTTCCACAAACTCCACACTTATGATCCGGCACAGCACAGCTAGGTGATCTCATACTCTCCATATCCATGTGCTCTGCCATGTCAAACCTGTCACCATCAAGTCCCAAATCATAACTGCTTGCACTGCTCCACCTAAATCCCTCTCTTCTAGAGCTTGCACTGGGGTCCGGTGATGTCTCCAACTTTTGAAGTTCAGTGAGTGTTTTATGGAACTTGTACTCAACACTTGAACTATTATCAGGCCAAAGAGGTGGTGATGTCAGATCCTCACCCGGTGTCAACCTACCAATATTGCTGATATCAGCATCACCAAAAGTTTCACAATCTGACACGGGGTTGCGGAATACTAGAGGGTAAACAGCTTTTGACATGTAAGAGCGTCGGCTTGGGAAGTTACGATTGGAGAAAGCAAAGGGCCGTTTGCTAGTTGATTCCCACGGGCTGGATTCAGAAAGTGAGGATGGGGACCCAAAACTGGGGGATGCAGTTGCTCTAACAGCAAATCGCCTCTGGAACATGAAACAACAGAATAGGAAAAATGTCAAGAGATAGAATTTATTTGTTTATTTATTTACTTGTTTATATTATCAATCATGACAGTGGAATCAAACCCAAACATTAAAACCAAAGTCACCTCGGTGGAGCTAGGAAACCAAGAGGTCTGGGATCTTGATCCTGGTAATTGAGAACAAAAATTAAAGTTCATCAGAAGCTTAGCATGAAACCAGAAAAACATCAAACAGCTGGATTCAGTGATATAAACCAACAAAATGCAGCAAATTTTCCCGAATGCTTACACAGACACGCACAAGAACAAACACAGATGCATGGGAATCTATCTGAGGTCCTGACCTAAATCATACTTAGAATGCCTCCTGATAATAAGTTATCTTTGCAAAGGCAATTATCATCTGTGTGAAGCATAAGAGAAAGGTAACCAGCAAACCATGACAACCATATTCAATTTCCACCGTCACTCAGAGAGAAGTTCCAGTTTGAATATGACATGACAAAGAAGAAGGGACAAGGATGAAAAATGCACTTGAGACATATCTTGAATAGTGAGATATGTTGAAGGACCAACACAACAAATTAATTTTCTACAAATCATGGTAAAAAAGTGTCAAGTAAAAAAGAAATCTAATTATTATTCAGTAACTAGCCTGAAAAGAAACCATAAAGAACAAAACCTGTTACTTTGATGGATCAAGCAATATTGCTTATGTCTCATCATGCAGTTGTATATGATGCTCAATGCATCTCCAAGATTCATGTAGTCTTGCAATATTTCAGCAAAATGCCCAACATGCTATGATAAAATTGTGGACTTCTTGGCATCCAAGTCTCATTTATGATCTCATTGGTATCCAAACTACTAGTGAAAATACAGAAACTAATATAGAATATAGCTGCCTAATGAGTATCTAGGGTAACCAGTGGTTCTACCCATTGGCACAATTACGTTGTACTAATGACCACAAAAGCAAACTTGAAAATATTAAAACAATAACTTCATTCGAAGATCTGATAATGATCTTACTCAAAATTGCCTAGCCCCCAAAACAAGACCACATATTTGGCACTGCTTGATCATAAATACCTTCGGGAACTGGTCAAGGACATGCCTTAGAGTAGAATGTTGGTTAAGATTTATATGATCAAGATGATTCTGATTTCAAGAGTACCATTACTTTGTTGCTGCAGAAAAGTGAAGTGTGTAAAATTTATGCATGATATTTCACCAGCTAAATTAGTACATCTTCAAGGAAAATGGATAAAAAATGAAGAGGGCAGCAAAAAAGATAACTAAAACACTATGATATAAAATATCTTTAGCTAACTAACACAGCAAACTTCTAAATTCCTAAATGGCTTAACACAGACAGCACTGATGATTTTTTAACATTTCATTACCTGGGGGGAATGATCAAAATGCACCAAACAGCTTGACAATATCCAATAAACAAAGAGAAAATAAGACAAAAATTTTATATTGCATGGTACCAACTACAAATGAAACTGTTAAACAGGTATAAAATAAACTGGAACATTCAGCATCTAATAATTGGAGAACAATTAAAATAACTTTACCTCCCACAGTTGAGGCAGCACCTTCACCTAAATTATACTTCTGAACTGGTGATGTCCACCGGAGTTCCTGAACATTATCAGGCAGGCTATCAGAGTAAGAGAACACCCCATCAGAAACAGAATGATGATGATTGGTTAATCGTTCACTGCCAACCCAACTTCTGCTTCCTCTGCTGTTTGAGGATAGCGATGAACCATGAACTCCATGAGATCCACGTGGTAAGCCATCTGAATGTAACCTGCAATCCCACATCCTCAATGGAGGAGGTGAGAAACTAGAGTTTGTCCGCCAGTGGGGCTCATCACGATTGTTCAAAGAGTCTCTGCCCCCCGTAGGTGAGTTCACTCCATGTGGCCCAGCGGCCACACAACAAAGAGCACCCGTGTTAGCTATTTTTTGCGTCAGCTTCTTTTTTAATTTTGGTGACAGAAAGGTTATCTCCTAGTCTAGTTGGATATATACTAGGTTAGATACGATGGCATCAGTGGTTCTGAAAACTGCAGCCAAGCATCACCATACTAAATGAAGCACAAAATCATTGAAAGTAATAGCCACCCAGTTTTCTCAACCTGACATAGGAAGGGACCAAACTTCCACCCCGCAACTATTTAACACAACTATAAAGGAGCTTTCTTAGAAATCTCAATATTTAACATACTCAAACCAAGCATCATCATACTAAATGAAGCCCGAAATCATTGAAAGTAATAGCCGCCCAGTTTTCTCAACCTGACATAGGAAGGTATCGAACAGCTTTTGCAGAAATCTCAATATTTAATATGATGCCCAAATCGTTGAAAGTAATAGCCACCCAGTTTTCTCAACCTGACACAGGAAGGTATCGAACTTCCATCCCACAATTATTTAACACAACTGTACAGGAGCTTTTTTAGAAATCTCAATATGGGTAAATGGTTGCTAACCAAGTAAGATATTTTCTGAAACCAAGATACTATTTGCATCTACCTTCAGTCTACAGTTCTCCAGTGCATTTATCCAATTGAACCAATTTAAAAACACACCTGAGATAGGAGTTCTGTCAGGAACATTGGCAAACCATAGATTCCTAGATAATGCAGATAGATAATTAATGATAACTAAGACTTCATAAACACTTCTCTGATAAAATGTAAAAAAAAAAGTACAAATCATAATAAACACTGAATATTCTAGAATTACAAAAGGGCCCCATTAAGAAATGGCAGAATAGAGGGAACAAACAAGTATAATTATGTTTCAACAGTTAAGATACTCAAGTCCAATAAGCAAAAGAAACACTATACTAATTACATCATCAACACTATGAGCACAGCCAAAATCATTATTTCCTACTCATAATACTGAAGGAGATTACATCATTATAGCACCAAAAAAAAAATTCAACATATACATATTGTTATGAAAAAATAAAAATCGACCCAGAAAGGCAATTCCTTCAAAAGACAATTAAATCTCCCTTGAGAAACCAAAAAGCACCAACTAAACCCAAACAAAATCACACCCAATAAGAAAAATACCAAAACAGAACTAACCATGAAACAAAACACCCAATTGACAAAATTGAGCAAAAATACACCTACGGAATAATAACAAGAAGAACGGGTCAAAAGAGAGTACCTTGAAATGGCGAAACAGAGAAAGGGGTAAAGTTAAACTCTTGAGATTTAAGAGGAAATTCAAAGGAAGAGAATGAAACCCTAGGTTTTGGGGGTTTGAAGATGTGCAGTGATACGCACAAATAATAATTATAATAAATTAATAATCAGAGAGTGTAATGTATATTCCTTTTCAGTTTTGTGGAGAAGATGAGACAAAGGAAAGAGAAAGGGAAAGCAAAAGGCAAGAGCTTGAAAGTGATGGGCATAAATGTTTTGGAATTTGGATTATTACAAATAATTATCCTATAAATAATATTAATTAATTAATTAATTAATTTTACTTTTTTTTTCTTTAAATAGTAAATACAGCTTTATTATGACATTAATGTAATGATTGGTTTAGTTACTATAAATAACATAAATGTGAAATCTTCTACTCAGAGAAGCCTCATGTGTAGTTATGTTTAGATTTGGTTGCCTTAAAAATAAACTGTCATTAAGGAAGTACGTACCCTGTCTGATTTTGTATTGGATTTTCATGATTTGTACTGATTACGTAAATAAATAACTTTACTAGCAGTTCACAAGCTTTTAGTGATACGATATTATTTCACCAAAAAAAAAAATTTATATGATATTTATATTTAATTTTCCTTTTTTAAGATAAATATTTTGTTAAATAATTAAACCCCATTTATATTACATTTTCACTGCAAATTTTATCTATAGTTAAATTTAATTAGTTAATAACCTTTTTCAAAATAAATATAATATTTAATCAATGAATGTTTACACCCTTTTAAAAACATTAAAAGAAAAAGTATAATTTTAAATTTATTATATTAAAATTTACCACGTTGAAAAGATAGTAAAATGATAAAAAATATATATGTGTTTAAGAGTTAATTACCTAATAGATAATTTTAACTTTTAGTTATGATTATATTTTAAATCTATTATAAAGTCAATGTTATTTTTTTTTAGATCTAATCTCCTCCTATTTACTCATAAAGCTTATTATCGAATTATTAAAAATTTAACATAATATTATAATGAGTTATTCTTAATTTGTTGGGATGGGACCTATTAATTCTCAATTATCAATAATAATTACCTATTTGTATTTGTAATTGTTATTAAATTACCTTGAATTATATATATTGGGCTGGTAACCCATCAAACTACCTAATTATCTTGAATTGTATCTATTGAACTGGTAATTTATCAAACTATCAAATTATCTTGAATTATAAATTATCTTGAATCGTACTTATTGAACTCGTAACTCATTAAACTACCAAATTATCTTGAATTGTCAAGTGGTAACTGGATCAGACTAGTTATCACTTAAAGGGGAGTGTTGAAATATTAAAATATCTCACATTAAAAATATAGTAAAATAATAAAAAATATGTATGGGTTTAAGAGATAATTATTGAACAGGTAATTTTAGTTTTTAGCTATGGTTATATCTTAAATCCATTCTAAAGTCAATATTATTATTTATGTATTTAACATCCTCTCATTTACCCATTATCTAATTATTAAAAATTTAACAATTTAGAAATATATAACTCCAGTAGACTAGTCATTCAAAAAAAAATTCCATTAATTTTTAAAAAATTTCAATTTTTTTTTTCATTGAATGGCTTAAAAATTGATTATAAATGAAATATATAAAAATATGTTTTAATAGATAAACATTTAAAATGATTATGAATTTAAATTTAAATTTAAAATATAAAATCATGAAAAATAAATATAATAGTAAATTTCAAATATTTATTCATTTTAAATGGTCAATTATTTAAATGGACCTTAAATTTATCATATTTCATTTTCATTCGGTTCATTGGGATGACAAAAAGAAAATTACACTAATTAAGGCCTAATAAAACTTAATTCATATCTATCCAAGAACTAATACTTTGATTTAAATTATATTTTAATTTAAATATAGCATTGACAGAAAAAAAAAAAATAGAACTAACTGATTTAGCCTAAAAATAAGTTTATATCATAACTTGAGTAAAATCTCAAATTTGATTTGCCTCCTGCTATCTTAAAGGAAAAGTAATTTCGGTTTATTAAAATATTCTGGACCATTTTGGTGTTAATTGGGCTTTGGATAAGACCCGAATCATATGAGACCGATAAAATACTAATTTGGGCCTAAATGAGGTGAAGCCCATTTACAGATATATAACGTGAAGTGGAAATAATTTTAGGGTTTTTTACAAAAATACGGAAAAACCAAAGAAAATTTCAGTTTTACAGACACAAAAAAAAAAAAAAAAAAATTAAAATTAAAATTTTTATTTAAATAATCACAATTATACGGTGAGAAATTAAAATACATATTTTACTTTGGATTAATATCATAAATCTTTCTCTCATAATAATAATAATGTCAGGATGTTTTTTCCAAGAGAAAATATACAAATGACATGTTGTTACTGTTCCAAATTCCAATACCAATTACACCAAGCTCCAATTCCTATTTTCTATATTTTTATTTATATTTACATATTTTATTTTTTTCTCTTTTTATTAGTAAACCTTTGATATTTAATCAAAATCAATCAAAGATATACGAAAAGTATAAATAAATATATCAAAAATTAAAAAAAAAAATCATAAAAAAACCTATAAAAAATATACTAAAATCAACCAAATATATATCATAGATAAAAAGAAATATACTAAAATTAATCAAAAATATACCATAAAAAAATAAAGAAAGTGAAATATAATAAAATCAATCAAACATATATCTTAAAGAAAAAATATATCAAAATCAACCGAACATATACCATAAATAAAAAGAAATATATTAAAATCAACCAAATATATACTATAAAGAAATAAAGAAAAAAAATATACTCAAATCAAATAAATATATACCAAAAAAAAATTAAAATCAACCAAACATATTGAATCCATGCAAGATGCAATTGTAGCAGTATTAGGCAAGCAAAAAAATTAAAAAATTTAACTATTACAAATTGTAAATTCTTATCCTGATATTTTTGATATTTCATTGTGAAATATTATATAAACAACAAAAAAAAAATTAAAAAAAAAAAAAGAAAACTAAATCAGATAAACATCAAATGGATAAGAGAATACAGGTAAAGGAATTTAAGAAAAATTAACGATATCGAGAAACTAACTCACAAGACTCATTTTTCTTGAGTCAAGCATTACGGATTATTCACTAATTTTTATGTGGTTGTTGTTTCATATTCCAAATACAATAATTATCAATAATTTATAACTTGCAATACAAACTTAGAAAAAGCAAGACAAAAAAATAAGGCCAAACAAAGATAATGAATAAAAAATCAATTGCAAAATAAATTTTAAGAAAATAAAATTAGAGGAATCGGAAGAAATAAAAAAAAAAAAGGTAAAAAAAATAATTACAAAATAAATCTTAAAAAATAAAAATAGGTGAATCAAGATAAAACTTAAAGAAATAAATTGAGAGTAAATTTAAAGAAAATAAAATTTTTAAGTTCTGCAAAGGAAAACAAGAAAATAAAATAAGAAACTAAATGAACTGTACATATGAAAATAAAAAAATAAAATATTGTATATTTGAAATATTAAAAGAATAAAAATGGAAAAAACAAAGAAACTTCATAAATATAAAAAAGAAATATAAAATATCATAGTATGTGTAATTTTCTCATAATTTTTACCACTCAAAAGATCATATAAAATTTTATCAAACAACCCATGATTTTATGGATGAAAATTAAGGAAATGTTTGTTCGCACAACAGTTTATTTTTTCTTTGTAAAAATCCATTTTTATTACTGCATTGCTGGTAAGGAAATATTTATTCGAAAGCCAAAGGTTGCAAGGATGATCTTACTGCATAAATTAATGAAAAATGATAGTAGTGATAAAATCAGAAAATTAATTTTAAATGAGTTGAAAATTAAAATTTTTATATAAATATAAAATAAATATATAATTGAAATTAAGTTGGGTTTAAAAGAGCCAACTAATTTTTTTTAACACTACTTTATAATTAATAAAACCATACAAAAGGTTGAACTTGAATGAATTATGTGAAAATTATTTTATAAATAAAAGAGATCTTTTTTTATATCTCAAACTATTTTAGTTTATAGGTCTCTCTCGTCTCTAATAATCAAAAATTGAATTACAGCTAATAATACAGAATCATGATTATTAATTTACTAGATGATATTGTGACCTGGTTTGATTATAATGACTAAATTATTATAGATTGCAAATTTAGTAATAGTTTTGTTAATGCAAATAATAATAATAGTTTAATCAAATTGTTATACATGTAATTTCATTTTTTTTCTTATATCTTATCATTAGCCTAGATTAAATCAAGTTAAAATTTGTGTATATTGACCCAAGTCTCTAGAAGTAGGCCTAAGATACATATATTGATTTGTCAAAATTTTATAGAGAAGAAAAAATAAAATAAAGGTACAAGTTACAAGACTAACTTCAAATTATTATGTAATGTAATGCATTTATGTATATAATATTGTTGGTTTGGAAGCATGATATGAAGGGACCTTAGCATTAATCCAAGGGGCACACAACTGAATGAGATTAACCTTCTACTGGAAATGACACTCACATGCAATTATTCCCATTACGAAATTAAATCGCAAGCAATATATACTTTTTTATTTATTTTTTAATTCTTTACTGTCTCCAACATTTTGGAATTCCAACACTACTACGTCTACGTACTATCTAAATCCCAACATCTTTGCTGTAGCATTGAGTTGCTGAGGTTTTGAGAGGTCGCGTGTTTTATTACTAATTTTTTATATTTATATTAAATTTAAATATTAATTATGATATAATTATTAATTTAAAAATCTATAGTTATATTGAATATTTGTATTGTATTTAATATTTTTTAAAATAAAATCTCTTTTCTTATTTTTATATTAAAAGAAAAAAATTTACTTCTAAATTGAATAAGGGAAAATTATTTCATTATTGATACAAATAATAAAATAATTTATATAAATTTTGAGAATTTATCCACTCCAACCCAAAGAGTAATTTGATAATTGCAATTTCTTTTTTTATTTATTTATTAATATATTAGTTTTGATTTGATATTCAAATTGATAAAAATGAGTTTGGGTTGATTACTAATTTTATTTTTTAAATTATTTTTTATTTTAATATTGGAGAGGTATTCAAATCTAGGTACATATACACACATTAAATATGCCATTTTTCAAAATTAATTGAATAATTAATATATTTATTAAATTCAATTAAATCATAATTTTTTACAATTAAGATATATATAAATTATAATAGATAAATTACTTAGTATATTCAATATAAATAAAAATAATATATTTCATACTCACAACAAAGTGTTTATAATTTTTTCCAAAAAAAAAAGATTATTACCATTTAAATTTATAAAAAATATACCTCACATTATTACGAGAGAATGTGTGTTATTATTATTTTTATATGTACTAAATATATTTAATAATTTCTTATTATAGTATAACAAAATTTATGTGTATTTATTTAGGGATGAATCCATCTTATAATCCAACTCATAATAAAAAAAATTCATTAATTTATATAAAATTTTAAACATAGCTCATTTAAATTTTTTTATAAAAAAAAAATAAATTTATTTCAAATTAATTTTGTAGTTTCGTATATATATATATATACACCGACATCATTTTGAGTATTTTCATTCATTGTTATTGGCGGTGGTCCCACCGACTAGGGTTTGGTGTCAAACCCGAATCACATGAAAATGGCAAAACATGTACTACTTTTTCATTCCAATCATGACCTAGTTAACGCGTATACTGGTAATTTTATGTCAAATTTTATCCTAAATGAAGGAAAAGAAGCAATACCATCCGCTAACAAAGAATAAAACTTTTAGGTTTTATTTGGAGACAGAAATTAAAATTAAAATTAAAATTGAGAATTTTAATTATAATTTTAATTTTTTAAAATTAAAATTCTGTTGAAATTATAATTTTAATATTTGTTTGATAAAAAAATTAGAATTGAAATTGAAATTAAATAAAAAATTGGTGATAATGAAAGTGTTTGTTTAAGTTGAAAGTAGTGGTAGACCATCAGTTGTGGTGGTGAGGGTGGTGGTGGATTGTCCGCGATGATAGTCTAACGAGTTATCGTCTCCGACGGTAATGATCCGGCGAACCGTCATTGCCAGCGATGATCGTCAGGTGAGCCACCATCGCCGAAGGTGGCACACCACCGTCGCAGGAGGTGGCAAACCACCATCGCTGGTGGTGTTTCTGGAGATAGAGGTGGCAGTGTCGGTGGGAGAAAAGATTGTAGTTGTAATTATGAAATTATAATTCTTATAGGTTGAGAATGAAATCGTGAAATTTATTTTTTAGTTATATTATAATTCCATAAAATTAAAATTTCAATTCTAAATTGCTCCAAAATACTGAAATTGAGAATTTCAATTTCAATTTCAACTCCAATTCTAGATTCTCCAAACGGAGCCTTAGGGTTCGTCAAGAATTAAAATTTTGTTGAAATTGTAATTCTAATATTTATTTCACACAAAAATTAGAATTGAAATTAAATAAAAAATTGATGACGATGAAAATGGCAGTGGAGTTGCAAGTGGTGGTAGACCACCGGCGGTGGCGATGGAGTGGATCGCTGGCAATGATAGTCTAGCGAGTCATGATCGTCGGCAGTAACGGTCTGGCGAGCCATCGCAGGTGAGCCACCGCCGTCGGAGGTAGGGGACCACTGTCTCCGACAGAAGTGAATCACAGTCGTCGGTGGTAAGGCTGGAGATGGCGGTGGTGTTGGGAGTGACGATGGGAGAGATAATTACAATGGTGATTATGAAATTGTAATTCTTATTGGTTGAAAATAGAATTGTGGAATTGATTTTTTAATTATATTACAGTTTTATAAAATTATAGTTAAAATTTCAATTCTAATTTTAGATAACTGTTAAAAACTGAAATTTTAATTTCAATTTAATTCAAATTTCATACTCTCTAAACGGATTCTTATATTATTCTTGAATATTTATTTTTAATTTATACCAAGAAATTTTTAAAAAATTAAATATAAATTATTAAAATTTATAAATTTTAAATTCAAATCTATACATTCAAACACAATGTTATATTATTATTGAATGTTTATTTTAAATTTATACCCAAAAATTTTTAAAAAATAAAACATAAATTAGTAGAGCCACATAAAATATATATATATATATATATATATATATATATATATAAGAAATTATATAGCCTGAAATAGAAAGGTTTGGTCTAAAAACGTTAATGCATGCAGAAAGCAGAAACTCCATCTTTATACAGTGCATCTTCATAATGCGTACATTTCGTCCTTTCCTTTCTCACTTCCTCTTTTTCTGTGATGTTTTGTGATTGATCATGCGCAACAATCGTTATTTATTTCAATTGTTTTTATTCTATTTAATTAATAATCTGCTCCTTCGCACCCTGAAAAGCCACTCTTCAATGCACACATTCGGGAAAATAAAAGAAATTGATTTTAATTTATAAAAAAGTTAAAAAATTATTTAATTTATTCAATACTTATAAAAAAAAAATATCATAAACGAAATTAAAAAATTAATCTCGAGTTCATCGGAAATTAAAATTTTTTATATAGATACAAAATAAATATACAATTCAATTTAAGAAAAAATTTAATTGAAAAATTATAATGTAAACAAGTTTATATAACTTAATTTTGAAAAATCTAGATCTTTTAGTAGGTCGAGATACTAAATAAATATAATTTTAGATGAGTCAAGTAAGGAGTTTTAAATTTTTAAGTGAGTCAAGAAAAAAATTTTAGTTGGTGGATCTGAACATACCTCCATCCCCGAATAATATATTTTATAGTAAGAATTAAATAAATTTTACTAGAATATATGTTAAGTGTATTATTTTTTTATATACCGAGTGTATTTTATAATTTTTTAAAATATTATGACTTGAATGTGTTAAATTTTTATAAAATTTCATATTTTGAAGTTTAATGTGTGAAAAAAAGTATGAATAAGAAAATCAAGTTTTCATAAAATTATTATATTGTTTGCCCTCTATCCTGAGCATTTGTTCTTTTTACTCTTTAAAATAATAAATCATGAAAGCTTTCCTCTTTTAGTAATGTATGGTCTGCTGCTTCTTTTAGTAACTAAATATAGGTATAAATCACGTTATCACATAATGACAGCGGGACTTCTTGATATTTATAATGCTCTAAGAATTTAAAAAAAAATAAAAAATGGTAAGACCCACTTAAAGAATAGGTATTTATTTTTATCAAATATTTTCAGTTTTATTCAAAAATATATGCTAAATAATAAGATTTCGTAATTAATGATTATTAATTCAATGATATTATAATTATTTTTATTGCCTAAAAATTATAAGTTTGACTCTTAATTGAATTTAAATTTATTAAAAAATAAAAAAAATATGTCAATAGCGTCAAAATTTTTAAAATTTATTATTTTGATACATAAATAATTTCATATAAATATTTTTAATTATTTTTTGATTATCGGAATACTAATTTATAATTTTCATTTCTTTTGATTTGTAATACTTCAGTTTCATTTAAAATTTTATTTTGGTTCAACAATATATTTTTTTCTAATTTTTTAGATTTTAAAATTATGAATTAACACTCCGATAATAAAAAAATAATTATATAATATTTTTTTAAATTTAAGAAACACATTTAACTAAAAAACTATTCAAATAAAAATATAACAGATTTTAAAAAGTTTATACCCGTATGATTTTTTTTTTTTCAAAAAATAATAATAGTCAGAAATTCAAATATTTTTAAATCCTAGATAAAAAAAAAAAAAGGAAAAATTAATTTATGTGCTGTAATATCATCAATGCATATATAAATTCATATAATTTTGTGATTCATCATAGAAAAATATAAAAAAAACAAGAGATGAGACAGTATTCTCTTTTTTGGAAACCAAGGGAAGGAACATATCCTTAACCAAAAGGGAATCCAATCTTTTTTATTTCTTTCACTCTGTCCTAAACAGTTCTTTTTTGCACACTTCCCAATAACGAACGTCATGCAGGACTTCACTTCCATTACCCCTTATATTATACTCCAAAAATAAATAAATATTAATTGGCTCCAATGATTCGACCTTAAAAAAATAAAAATAAAAATTAGAATCCTTTTATCACTTGACCTATGAGGCATGCAAAGTTTGATTAATAGTTTTATTTAATTTAATGAGTTTGTTTCGATAAATCAATGGAGCCAATTAAGTTATTTTATAAATATAATTATTAAAAATGTAAATTATTATTGAAATCTCACTTATAAATTTAAAATTTTAAGTTCAATTTCGTTATAATATAACAATCTCTTTATTCAAACGATTTATAATTATTAGTTACGGATTTATATTTTTTAAAAATTTAAATTATATTTTTTATTGAATTTAATTTTAATAGTTTAATATATATTATTATTATTATTATATTAAATTTAAATATTAGATAAAATTGAATATTGATTTAAAGCAAAAAATATAAATTAGTTTGAAAAATAATAAAAAGTTTAATTTGAAAAATAATAAAAAGTATTTTATTATTAATTTATTTAAATTTGAATCGAAACTTACAGAAATACAATCACATAAAAATTTTTTTATTGAAGTCACTATTTTATATAAATTAACTTTTAAAAGGACTTATGGTTATATTGTCTTTTATTTAAAACATTTCTTGTATGAATATTAAAGTTTAATAGATTTGATATGAGGGAGTGCGTATATTATTATTGAGCTATCATTTAACAAATTGAGCTTTTATTTCGAATATGATTCTTACATGGAAATTTAGTTCTTTAAAACTTCACATACAGTGACATTTTATAAATAATATATAAATTATTATTCAACATTCACTTATAATTTTGAAACTTTTAAATTGAATAATTTCATGTGGACAGTAATTAGAATATTAATTATTTTAAATTAAATTCAAGTATATATGTGATTTTATTTATTAGTTATAATCAAATTAGTAAAAGCTAAAAAATTTAATTTTCATAAGTTGTTAACTATCGATTGTGATCATTGAATTAATTTTCATCTATTTAAATTAAGTCCTACATATTAATTAATTGAATTAATTTAAAAAAAAAAAAACAAGTCTACTATAATGTGGAGGTTAGAGGCGATAATTCGTGATAGTGGATCGTGTTGATTTATATCTATAACATTATGAAAATTAATACGAATATGACATAATTAGTTTATCGTATTAAAAATTTTAATATGAATATCATCCACTAAATTAATGAATAATACACATTTTGAATAACATGTTTAAAATTTTAAATTAATTATTTTATATTTTAATATTTAAAAATTATTAAATTAACCCTAATTAATTTATATTATTATATAAAATACAATTAGATATAAATTTATAAATAAAATTAAAAGTAATATTTATGTATACATATTTTATAAATTATAAATATATTCGATTAAATGTATTAATATAATATGATATATGAATATTAAGAGTATTATTTTGAGTTAACCAGTCAATTTGTGATAAAATACGATTATTTTTGTATTACAATTTGATTAATAAAAAATCAGCTCGAACACAATAATTTTTAATTCAAAATCGATTATTAGTTTGAATTTTTTCAAACCTTACATAAAAAGAGAAAATAATACTTATCCTTGAAGTTTTGACATAATTTATATTTTTATTTTACCACTCATCATATTTGTAGGTATACAAAATGCTTCAATTTCTATATATACACACTATTTTTGAAAAAAAAATAAATAAAAGAAAATGGAAAGAAAATATTGCTAGTTGTTATATTGAGAGTGATGGATTGAATGGAAGGAACCTTATCACTTTATTAAGTGGGCCCAAAACTAGATCCTGTTGTAAGGGCTGTCCTCATAGTTGCCTCGATTTCAGGGACAATAAAAATGCATAAAATAATAATAATAATTTTCATAAATCATTCTCATTCCCTTCCATTTCTATATATATATTTATCATAACCTTTCTTCTAATTCATCTTTACAATTTCAATATCTCTTATATACACATGATATTTGTTTCACTAGCAGCCTTGCTTGTTGGCTTGGAAAGAATGGTGCAGCCAAGGATGACTTGCCGATTCTTTGTAGTTCAATCTTTTTCATTTTTTCTTCATATGTAGTAATAAGAAGATATTGATGATGATGAAGTTAATTGGCAAGTTGTTCTTTGGCTACATGTTTCTTTCTGCTCCTCATGCTAGGCTAATGGTGATAATATATTATGCTTTTGCTAAAATCATATTTTTATCTGCTAAAAGGCGAATCATATATTTACGGGTAAGTTTTCGTCGTATCTTATTTAGATTATAAAATTTTTTAATTATAAATATTTTAATATTTATTTTATTAAAAAATGATTTATGAATTTTTTATTTTAAATTATTTGAATGTGAAATCATTTAATTATAAGTATTTTAAATTGATTATGCTAAAAGATGAATTATATACGAATAAACAAATTTTTATTTTTTTTATTTTAATCAAATTTAAATATAAAACCTCTTAATTAATTATAATCATTTAAATTTACATTATTTATCTTTATTATTATTTGAATCGATTAATTAATTAATGACTAGCATCCATCACATCTTACCACGTCAATTATACATTTTACTATATATTATTGTACTATAATTCCTCGTTTTGCTAATTTCAGAATATTTAAAGCCCTGCAAATTAAATTACAATACTATGATTATTATTATTAAATATGTACCTAAAAGTTACATACTTTAGTACTATAATGTCTCTGATTAGCATGTGATTAACATATATGATTATAATACTTTAGTACTATAATGTCTTTGATTAGCATGTGATTAACATATATGATTATAATATAATTCTCCTTGCTAGCCCCTTATCATATAATTATAGTATGAATGGAAGTTTCAAAAGATTTTCTTAGATTTCATATTTTTCTTCCTTTTGGGTATGCATTATTTTTTGCATCAATAATGTTAATTGAAAATTTCATTCTCAGTGTGTTTAATTTTCAGATGTTAGCAATTGCTCAATTAATTTTCAATCTTCTATGATCAGTTAAATTTCTCAAATCATTATTAGTTAACCGTTAATTAATTAATTAGCAGTCTATTAAGGCCCAGTTTAATACAGTTTATGAAAATAGTTTTTCATATGAAGAAAAATTATTTTTCTAAAAGTAATTAGCTATATGTTTGTGTTTGGTAAAATACAATTTAAAACTGCTTATAAACTCATAAGGGTATTTTTATCTATTAATTTTTTAAAATTAGCTACGCGTTTAATCTAAAATTCAGCTTTCTTGAAAAGCTCAAATTTCTAACTTATCCAAATAGCTGAATTTTAGCTATCTAGATAATTGCTTTTATTAATTCTGATATTTACCAAATACCATAAACTGAACCAAAATCAGCTTCTCATCCAAAAAAACTGATTTTTCCTTTTCATAAGCTGTGCCAAATGGGCACTAAATTATTCTAGGTTAACATAAAATAATTGCCAATTATCATCCAATAAGCTACTTAACCTTTATTGCATGCCACATTAATTATCCACATTATCTAATTATAGGCTATATTTTTAGGATTAATTATTATTTAATTTATAAGATTTGACGAAATTAATAAAATAATTTTTATATTTTGAGAAATTTATTATTTAGTCATTGTTTTTTTTTTCATAAAAAAAAGTCATTTCATACTTTTTTAATCATTAAATATATATAAAATACCCTATTTTCATTAAATTTTTATTTTTCCACCATAAAATTAAAAATTCAATTTTTATTATTAAATCTCAATCTTCACCACCTTTAAAACTCAATTTTTTATTATTAAATCTTCGCAATACCCACCCACAAATTCTCCTCCATTCAATTTTAACAAAACCAAATAAAACAAATCTTATGCTAGGAAAAGTTGATAAGTCCTTGCTAATTGGCATTGTGAGAGAAAAATGAGAAAGAAAATAAAAGAAAATGAATGATCAAAATGATCAAAAATAGAAAAAATAAAAGAAAATGAAGGAAAAATAAAGAAAGTAAAGAAAAATGAAAAATAAAATGAAGGAAAAATCTAGAGATTATTATAAATGAGGATATTTTAAAAATATAATTTTTTTTTTAATTTTTTAAAATTTTTCGACTGTAAAAATAAAAATGGATGGAATAATTATTTGATAAAATCAAAATATAGAGATTAGAAAGTGAGTTTTTCAAAATATAAGGACCACTTTTATTAATTTTATAAATCTTAAACACTAAATAATAATTTTTTTTTTTTATTTTGAATGCACAAATATTTGATTAACTTATCTTTAAAAAAAAAAAAAATTAATTTCAATGTATACATAATTTAACATTTCTACAACAATAATATCATATCATATTGAATGAGACAAGACTGAATTGCATATATCCCATATCAGAGTTTTTGAAAATTTAAATTTTACCTGATAATTAATTTAAGCTAAATATTTCAAAATATTATGATGGCTTCTCAATACTTTTTATATTTATAATTGTGTCTCTCTATTTCATTTTAATATAATTAGTATTTTATTATAAATTATATATAATGTCTATAAAAGAAATAATTATATGATCTTGTATTTTGCAATATTGTCAAGGTTGGGCCTACTCTGAGCCTTAAATTTTTGTGACCCCAGAGATTAAGCAAATGGAAGAAGGTGATGTTATGGACTTAATAGGGCTTTAATTGGGTCCAACTTCAAGCAGTAATGGGTCGTCTTCTGGGTCTGGTAATTTTCAGTATCTTCAATTGGACATGTCAATGTCAACTGCAGCTTAAATAAGGTAGAAAGGCCCATCTAGAAATAGTTCATCAAAATTGAATTTATTGTATATGGGCCTAAGTCCCTCTGTAATGGGCCTTTGCCCTTGTTGGAGTTGAATGAATGAAACCTTTAAAACAGATAAACATATTGGATAAATAGCTTTGATATAATTTAACTTGAACTAATTTTAATACTTGTTTTATGACAAGATGACTAACCATATATTTAATTTTAGTTAATAATACTTAATATGATTGATTTTCTCATGTCCTTTGAAGGGGTAGAAAATATAAGAGTTCTCATTCACCAATTATGTATAAAGAGAACTATCTCTAATTTATGTAATTTATAATGAATAACAAAGGTATCTAATTATATACAATAAATAAACTCATAATTTAGAAAATAAAAAAGAAAGAAAGTAAAGAGTATCACAAAATAAAAAGTAAATAGAAAGACAAAATCTAATTATACTTCTACAATAATAAATATTTATTTTCAATTGACGAGTATTATAAATAAAATCATTAATTATTTTTAAGCAACAATGAAGAAAATATAAATAATTTTATACAAGTAATCCCATATAATTAAAAAAAATTTAGGAAGCTTGGAGGAGTCAAGGATCCTCTACTCTTTATCCTCTAATTTCACTCTCGATTTAATGGTAGAAAAATTTGTGTCTTATTTAATACATTTATTGTGTAAATAAAATGAAGAAAAATTAAATAAGAGAAATATATATATATATATTTTTTTGTTGTTGTTTGGATCTTCTATTTAAGTAATGGAGAAAATTTAAATATATTTATAAGATATTTATCCTTTTAACCTGTGTGAAAATAAAATAATAAGACGCAAATTAATAGTATTTTTATAACTTATATTTTTCATATTTTTTTAACTCATTATTTCACTCTAAAATTTATAAATTTTTTTTTTCTTTTAAAATTTAATTAAAAAATCATATTTTCTTTAATTTCTTTTTCTTTCTTTTCTTAACTAACCAAATAAAAAAATTGATATTAATTTTCCTTCCTTTCTTTTCTTTTCTCTCTACTTTTCTCCAACCAAACAAGGGTTAAAATTGAGATGTGTTGAGCTACTATTTCAGTATTTCAGATTATTTATTGCTTTGATATTATAATAGACTCAACAATACCCACAACAAACTTACCTGATAAAACATACTAAGGTATAGTCTAAGTGCGACCTGCACAACTGACTCAAGTTTAAATTTTTATCCCCTAAAAATAGTACTGACAAAGAAGATCAATAACAACATTCTAAACCATTTTATCATTATTAACTATTATTATTTGTAAATATATTATTTTTTTGACAAGGACTTGATATAAATTATAAAGTCAGCCAAGCCAATACATGGAGCGGAGCTGGCAGAGGAGGTTTCTTGAATCTTGACGAATGATAATTTGGATATTCTTGGTGGACATGTGGAAGGGAAAATGGGAATTTGAGAATTTGAATCCCTAAAATTATGCAAACATTATTGTGTTGATAAAGATATAGGACACATGGGAAGAGAAGAGAGGAGCTTTGGAATTCTTTTTTATATGTCCAAACTTGTCTTAATCATTGACACAAAGTTAACCCCAACAAGCCATTAGTGCCCTCAATAGTGAAGAGCAGATGGAGAGAAAAAACAGGCAAAGAGAGTCTTTGAATTTTTTTATTGGATTACCCCTCAATTTCTGTCAATTTCTTAGGTTACCCCACACTGAAATTTTGTGTGAAGAAAGTTAGGCCACGTTGATTCATCTTCAAACACACCCAACCTTATCTGTGTTATTTTCCCTTTAACGTGTTCTTTTCATCAAATCTTAAGTTATCACAAGCATCCTCTCATGTGGTCCAGCAAGATTAGAAATGGATATACGCATGCATGTATCTATTGGCCCTCTAACTCGCATCAGCCTACAGTTGAGGCAACTCCAAACTTAGGCACCAAATAGTTCTTGAAACTTCTGTTTATCTTTATGTAAGATGGGCGTCTTATTCACCAAACTGCAGGCATCGGAATCAATTTCCCATTTTTGTCCTATTTCACTTAGTGAACTAAACGAGTTTAAAGTCCACATTTCCATAATAAACAAAAGCAAAATCATCCCCCCCCCCAAAATGTTGGAATTGGTGAAATCAAATTCGGATTAACAAGGCAAGAGCAATATAACACTAGTAATAGATGTATTATATTAGTATTACAGATCCACAATACAGAACTACCCATTTTGTGTTGTCAAACAAGAACATAGAAAAAGAAAGCGAGAAAAATACAAAAAAGATAAGCTTTTTACATCATGTAGACCCCTCGTACAAGTAGCAGGCCAGGATCCAAAAAAATAAATCCAAAAGCCCGCAATTCTGTAAATGATATACATACAGACTTTAACCTTTACTAGTTTGTCCATTTGTATCAAAAGATATTACATAACCCAAACTAGAACTGTACAAGGAGATTAGGGAGATGAGATGCTGAATTGATCATCTCCCTGATGCAACTAAAGGTTTTTCTTCTGATTCTTGAGTATTCAGGCTTGTCATGGGACGGGGAAGAGGCAGAGTTGAAATGGAATGAGATGGGGCAAGTGCTGGTACTGTCTCTTCCTCAACACGAGCAGGCATTGATTCAGGTGTATATGTGAACTTGAGATCTCTGTTAGCAGCCAATGCAATGAGCTCTTTTTCCTCCAGCCCTTTTGTTGGTCCAAGGCTGCATCGGTCTGGGGTGTGCTTGGCCAATGCATCCTTAAATTTCTTGATCTGGAATGCAAACAGCCCTTGGTTAAAAATCAGCCATCAAATATTTGCATTATTGCACAATCTAGCAATAAGACCAACGACATTTGCAAATTCACACTAAAAAGGCCATATAATTACAATAGAATTAGAGTAAAAAATATCGGAATAACCAAGTTTATGAAGAAACATTTAGGATTCAAATCATAAAACTACATCCATTCAAAACAAACCATTAAAATTAGCTAATTCATTCCGATGGGTTTATAAATTTTAGATCTTGAGAAACAAAAAGAATAGTCAAATACCCTGAACAGAAATATACCGTTTCAAGTATGAATCATATATTACAATACAAGAAATTGAGAATTATTTAAGAATATGAGACAAACTACCAATCAATAAAAGGAAACATACATGTCAAAAAACAATCACAACAAATCTATGAATTTCAATCAGGATATAACAATAATAAATCTGCAAAAGAAAAAAAAAAAAAAAAAAAGAAGGCAAAACTAACCGTGGCATTAGTGCAGCTAAAGCTGCATAACCGGCCTTGAGCTCCTCGGTAAAACCTGAAAAATGGAAGCACATGGACATTGAGGCTATGGCACATGGATTTGTGCTCCTCATAATTCACATGAAGGAATTCCACATCCGGGTTCATCTCCGCAAATTGACATATCTGCCAACACAAAACAATCCCATCCAAATGCACTCAGAAAATTAAACTGCAACCATTTAAGTTTCATAATAAGCAATTCACAAATAAGTATTGTATCTGCATAGACATATGTATGTGTATATCTCTACCTTGGGATGGAGCGCTTTGCAGCCACCACAGCCAGGAGAGAAGAAATCAACAATGACAAGTTTGTCCCCAGCATTCAGGAGGGAGTCCACAAGGTCTTGCGCAGAGGTCACCTCCTTCATATTGGGTTGCAAACCCTTCTCCCACCATTTTTGAGAATTCTTGAGTCTGAGGCCACCCTGCCAATATCATATAAGGGGAAAATTAAATAAAAATATAATCCATCAGATATACCTAAATGAGGAGAATACTATCAAAATTAGAGTTCCCGATATCACAGAAGCCCCATAATTATTTTTCTAAAGAACAAAAAACTATCAATTTTATAGAAAATACAATTAAATAAAACTAGAAAAAAGAAAACCCAAATCTTTCTTTTGCCAAAATTGAATCTTGAGATTTCTCAGGCCAAATCCCTAATTATCCACACAATTAATTTGAAAAGGAAAAACCTTCAAAAAGAAAAAATAAAAAATAAAAATTAGAACTTGACCAACCTGAGCCTTAATTGAAAATTTAACGTAATTCCATCCCCTGGGTTTGCCTTGATTTTCTTGAAGAACAACCCTCTCGCCAAGAAAATAACTATTAAATGATGTCGTTTGAGATCTCAAAGCCTGAACAGTATTCACATTAGATGGAAGTCTGCAACTTTTTGCAACCACAGAGGTTCTAAATTCCTGCTGATTTTGGTAACCAATACAAGAAGAAGAAGAAGAAACAGAAACCAAACTGGTTTTGTTCATAACATCTGCCATGATTTTCCTCAAGAAAGAAAAGAAGAAGGAAATATAAATAAACAACAATAACATAAAAAAAAAAAATCAAAATCTGTTTCCAATAAACAGAGAAAAAGAAAACAGATTTACAGGTGAAAATATAGAAATGGGTATTTTGTTTTTGTTTAGAGGTAAAGGCTTTGGATTTGCTTTTGCTTTTTTCCCTTTGAATAAAAGCCAATCTCGTTCTCTCTCTTTCTCTCGTTGCTGGTAGAAAATGAAAGCAACACTTTCTTTTTCAAAGCGATTTTAAAAGCTAAAAAGCAAATCAGAAGCCAAAACAAAAAAACAAAAACACAACCTGGTTTTTCTTTCAAGGAGTCGTTAACTGTTACTAATAGGCTGCTGGATTGATATTTAGCCGTTGGATTAAATGACCGGTTACTTATTTGATGTTAATCTAACGGTTTCTAGTAAGATTTGTACGTGGAGACAATGGATAAGGTTGTTGTTGTGTTGTTTCAAGATTATTTTTCCCGTCGGCCCCTTTTTTTGGTTCATACGAGTCACGAGAGGTGAAATTTGTAGGACACGTGTCAACTTATTATTACTTTACTATTAGATTATCTATTATTTTTTAAAAGTGTTCAAATAAAATATACTTATAAAATATATTAGGTAAATATAAATAAATTAATATTAAAAATAACTGAATTAAAAAAAATTAATAAAATTACAGTTAGTCACAACCACTATTTTTTTTTTTAAATTTTTGTAATATTTACCAACTCAAAAAACTTTGTAAGAAATTGTGAAGGAAAATGCATTTAACTGTCTGAATTATCTTCTAACACAGTTATATGTATTTAGAATTTCAGTTAAAACCTGTTTATTAAAAAATAAAACCATTCCTAATTTTAGTATATCAAATTTAAATTAATAACATAATAAAAAAAAAATTTCTTTTTCCATTAACTCTTTATAATATAGAAATTTGAATTCAAAATTTATTCGTTGAATATTATTATTATTTTATATAAATATTATTAATATTGACAAGCTTTCCTTCTAAATTTTATAAATACAATCATCAAGCTATTTTTTGTTTTTGATCTTAGAGTTAACTCAGAAGGTGAATTGAGTTTTTTAAAATTTTAAAGTTCAACACTTTTTACTGAATATATGTTTTTATAATATCTTAATATTTCTCTATATACTTAATTATCTGAAAATTTATTATTGATGGCCAATGCTATTAGTAAATAGCAGTAATGTTAGTAGCGTCAGAAATTAGAGATTATTTATTTTAGAATGAAATAGAGTTTTAAGTATTTTTTATTTTTATTTTACAAACCATTTTTTATCGAGTAGTTATTAATTAAGAATAATTATTTCATATAAAATTTAATTATATAATATTTATTTTAAATAAAAATTATATTAAAAAAATAATAATATTATAAATAAACTAATTATTAATTTTAAAAAGAAATTAAATGAGTAAAATAAAATTTTTAATAAAATTATATTTAATTATAATTATTATATTTTAAGTGACAAGTGAAAATCACACATTAAAAAAAAAACTCTTTTATAAATTTATAATAATATCTTTAGTTCTTATTTTTTAAAATATAATACTATACTTTTTTCATTAAATTTAAAATTTTACTCTCGCTATAATTCTTAATTATAATAAAAAATACTGCAAATATTGAGAATATTGGGTTTCATGATTTTAATTCCCATCTATCTATAACATTGAGAATAATAATACCTATTATCAACTAATTATCTTTGATTTATATATTTTAATGTTATGGCTTTATTTTCTAATTTTTTATATTATAAAAATCACAATTATTAATTATTTCTTGATATCATTTTTATCTTTGACTTTTGATTTTTGTTGTCTTAGTCTAAAAAATGTATATTAGTAATAAATATAAAATTCTAAATATTAAAAATAAATAAAATTTAATAATACATCTGAAAAATAAAAAGTAAAAAACAAAAACCATTTCAAACGGATAACTCTCAGTATGATTCATGGGCTTCAAACCATTACTAATTTAGCCACTGACAGCAAATTTCAAACCCTCAAAAAAAAACAAAAAGAAAATCTTATTAATATCTTCTCCTATTTCCTAGGTTTGTTATTCGTTGACTGAAAACTGAACTAAACCTTGCTCTGTTGTCTATCAAATAGTCAATCACTATCATCCACAATCCAGATTCTCAATTTCAAAGATAACAAATTCTTATCATACCCAATAAAAATGCTTCATCTTTCCCACTTTCTAACCAAACCCAATTCAATCTTACATTCAAGATTCTACCATTTCCCTTGTATTACCCAACCCAGATTCTCTATTTCCCACATTACACCACATAACAATCTCAATCCCTGTCTCAAAACCCCCCTCATTCTCATTCCAAGGTGCTCTTTTCAAGATAGTAATGATAAATTGAGCAATCACAAGTTTATCAGAAACAACAAACCTCAAGAAACCCAAGAAACAGATAAAAAGAATTTCTGGGGTGCTGTTAGTTTGATTATTGGAACTGCAGTAGGCCCTGGAATGCTAGGTCTGCCTGCTGCAACTATTAGATCAGGCTCATTTCCATCAACCATTGTCATTTTTCTTTGTTGGGTTTATGTTATTTCTTCCATTATTCTTGTTGCTGAGCTCAGCTTTGCTGCTATGCAGGAAGATGGGGTTGCTGAGGTAAGCTTTACTGGCCTTGCCACTAAAGCATTAGGGACTAATTTTGGGGCTTTCGTGGCTGTGATTTATGCTAGCTTGAGTTTTTCATTGTTAGTAGCCTGTGTTTCAGGTATTGGGTCAATAGTATCTCAATGGTTTCCATGGATGAATCTTGTATTGGCTCATGCGTTGTTTCCATTTGTTGTTGGGATTGTAATTACATTCTTTCCATTCAAGTTTATTGATACTGCAAACAGATTTTTATGCTTGCTAATGCTTTTATCCATAACTGCACTAGTGGGCGTTGGTTTATCTGTGGCTAGAACAAATGTATTGGGTTCTTTTGCTCAATCTTCATGGAGTATTTCATCAATTTTGCCTGCTATACCTGTCACTGTACTCACATTAGGGTTCCATGTTATTACCCCTTTTATATGTAAGATCGCTGGGAACTCTGTATCTGAGGCTAGAAAAGCAGTACTAATTGGTGGGGCTGTTCCTTTAATCATGGTTTTGTCATGGAATGTGATTGTTTTGGGGCTTGCTAGGGCTAATGCAGCTGCCTCCTCCAATGATCCTATTTCCCTCTTGCTTTCTGTCAATCCTTCTGCTTTATCTGCTGTTCAGGGTTTTGCGTTTTCTGCTCTGGCTACTAGCTTGATAGGATATGCTGTGAGCTTTCCGAAGCAGCTTCTTGATACTTTGGATTTGGTATTCATGAAAATCAATTCTGAAGAACAATTTAGCTCTCAAACTCAAATGCTTTTAAATGGGGATGGAACTGGAAGAGTTGGATTAGTAATTTTTTCTAGTGGGCATGAGTGTGGAAATGCAGGGAGGGCTTTGTTTGGAGGATCAAATTATTGTGCTGCCACAGAAAATAAACTGCCATCAAGCTTGGCCGAGTCTAATTCATTTCATCAAACATTTATAACGATTCTGGTACTGGGTATTCCTATTCTAATAGGATCTTTTTTTCCTTCAACCTTTTCAAGAGCCCTTAATTTTGCCGGAGTTTATGCAAATTGTTTCTTATTTGGCATACTTCCTCCGGTAATGGCATGTGTACAACAATCCAGGAAGAAGCTCAGGTATTTACCATGATTCTCAAGTTCAGTTATTTGCCAATTCATGCAGTTGTATTTTTCAATTTCTGATTTTTCTTTTCCAAACACCAAAAAGAGGCTATTAAATTCAAACACATGATCTGGATTTTCAGGTCATCCACTCTGCCAGGAGGAGATACCACACTTCTGCTACTTTTTGGCATAGCTGTTATTTTGGGGATTTGGCATTAGACTGTCAGCAGCATAATTATTTACTCTTCATAGATTAGAGCTGGCATTGATAATTCTTCTTCTACTGACTTGTGTGTGCCATTTTTTTTTTTTGTACTTACTGTATGGATTGATTTTCAAATTTAACACAATTAAACTTGAGCAGAAGCATGGTGCAAATAGTATTAAAGTATTTCAATATCATGAAAAAGAAAAAGTTGCATATCACTTTGTCTAATTGAATGCCTAAGATACGAGTTTTTACCCTAAATCACCATATAAATATTCAAATGGAATTGAGCTGATGCATGGTTGGTAGAATACCACGCTATTTGTATAATTAAGTAAGAAATTGATTCTTATACAATGGTAGTTTTGAAAAACGGGAAAAAGAAAATCAGAACAGAGGAGCATACATGATCTGCAGCAGGAATGGCACGAGCGTCTGCTATCACGTAGAATGAATATGCATTTCCTCAAGTTGTAGCCTCGTTTTGCGGGCATTGTTTTATAATGTCAGCCCCGTAAAATCTACAAATGTTGTCCGAAGCGTCTATTTGATGCAGGATTTTCTTGCTAAAGCTCTTTCAAGGTCACAGAACAACGGGCGGATTGCAGAGCATGTCTCATTAGAATTAAACAGTCTTTAGAAAAAGGTCATAGAAGCCATCCGTGTCACCACTCTCCTGTCGTTTCATTTCCGCAAATTGAATAACTAGATCTCAATGAAATTAAAATTTAAGTTTATTAGTCAAAATTGTATAGATTCCATCTCTGATAACCACGACAGAAAACAACATCATCAGTACAAGTTACCCATCTCTGTATAATCTGAATGGTCTACAATATTCATGAGCAGTTTACATAACAAACTTATAAAGCAAAAGAGAATATCTGTCTATATTTCTCTGATCTATCATTGCAATTGGTCAGACCAAACTCTGGCCAGGAACTTTGAAGGCATTTCTCACATCCATCAATCTTCTCAATCTTTCAGCGTCCTTAAACCTTCCAACACCAGCAAAGATGTTATACATGAGCACATAATCCCCCCCATATCCTCTCTCCATCTCCATTATCTTCCTTGTAACCCTCTCACCCATCTCTATATTACCATGAAAGCTACATGCACCCAAAAGAGTCCTCCAGATCACAACATTAACGATTTCATTAGGAATTTCCAAAGCCAATTTCTCTGCTTCTTGTAACCTTCCTGTCCTGCCCAACATGTCTACTAAGCATCCATAATGCTTAATATCTGGCACAATCTGATACGTATTCACCATATTTTCAAAAAATTTGAGCCCTTCTTCAACCAATCCTCCATGACTACAGGCATTCAAAACACTCAAGAGCGTCACTCGATTAGGCATCAAACCTGTTTTCTCCATCCTCTCAAAAATTTCCACTGCTTCCCTTCCCATCCCATGCATTGCAAAACCAGAAATGATTGATGTCCAAGATACTAAATTCTTCCTCCCTGCTGAAATCTCCTCAAAAAATCTGGATGCACTCACAATGCAACCACATTTTGCATAAGTATCTATAATTGAATTAGTAACACGTATATCA
Source organism: Aleurites moluccanus (assembly GCA_948193065.1). Lineage (NCBI taxonomy): Eukaryota > Viridiplantae > Streptophyta > Magnoliopsida > Malpighiales > Euphorbiaceae > Aleurites > Aleurites moluccanus. Next base: position 146,088 of record CANXYC011832966.1, read on the forward strand.
GAGGCAATAAATCCAATTTTCTCTCCATAACCATGGATCAATCTGCAATCTTTTAATTCTCCCATATTTGAAATGGCTGGTAAAATGGCAAGAATAGTTATCTCACTTGGTTTGATATCCTCAAAATTGACCATTCTTTGAAACAAAGCTAAACCTTCACTGTATCTGTTCATCCTAACATACCCATCAATAATCCCAGTCCATGATACGGCATTTTTCTCTGGCATCTCATAAAAAATGGAACGTGCAAATTCAAGTTCGCCCCACTTCACCAAACCAGTGATCATCACATTCCATGTAACTGAATTTCTGGCAGGCATTTCATCAAACACAAGAAGAGCATCACCTAAAACCCCACTAGCTGAATATAAATTTACAAAAGCTGTCTGTACATAAACATGATATTGAAAACCCACTTTGAGTATAAGACTGTGAAACTGTCTTCCCACACCAAAACAAGAAGAGTTAGTACTAGCATTTACGAGGAATGTATAGGCAAAGCTATCAAATGAAGGGCGTAAAAATGAGGGAGAGTGAAAGTATACTTGTTGGAGTTGGAGGTAAAGCAAGAAAGCTAGTTGAGGATAGTTACCGAGAGAATAGCACCTGAGCAAAGTGTTAAAAAGAAGCATGGAATGGTTTAATAAGCCAGTGGTGAGTAACTGAGAATGGACTTGTTGGGTGGTCTGGTGGATTGTTAGGTTTTTGAGTAATAGAGAGCGCAAGTGTTTTGCTTTTTCTTGTTCTTTTTGTTGTTTAATTGTGGTGAAAAATACCCTCTGAGAACTTCGAAACAAAAGGGTGGTTTTGGTTTTTGGTTTCGTTGTGTTTGTGAAGTGGAAAAAGCGAGGCCCTCTCAACTGCCACATAGCCAAGAAGCCACCAACAATCACTTGGAAATTGGAAGCCTCAGTTGGCCTATTCCTGAAAGTTATTCAGGGATCAACAATTGTCAATTTGAGAAAAAAAAATATTTTTTTGATAATTATCAATTTGAGAAAAAAAAAATTTTTTAACAAAAATTCGGTAATCACAACTTTTACCTATTATCAGATTTTATCGATTTGAAAAAAAAAATCAATAATTAATATTTATCTAAATACTCTATAATTTTTCAATTGCCAACTTGTGTATTTAAAAAAAATAAATATATTTTTAAAAAGCAATTGAATTTTATAAGTAGATATCCAGACACCCCATAATCATTTACATGTATCACCAAGCATTTTGTTAGACAAAAACCATAATCTTATCTTGTTCTGCTCAATTTAACATAGGATAATGATGCACAAAACATATAGGTTTCAAAACTTGTCTCCGTTTAAAAATTTTTGTATGGAAAAACAAGAGCTTTTCTGATCTCAACTTTAGGATAATGATGCATAATAAACATACAAATCTCAAATTCTTGCCTGTGCATTACGCATTTTGTCAAAAGGTCAAAGATAAATATATTTTCCCCATCTTGGAGTTATTCGCAAACAGGTGTTTGAGAACCTCAGTGCATCTTTCTAACAAATTTCAAAATTTCAGTTCCCCTGTACATTCCAAGCTTGCTGATTTCAATCTCTATACCAGATGATCAGAGTCTTACATCCACATTCAAGTACAAATGATTGAATCCTTCGCATTACTTTCACCAATGTTTGCTTTGCAAGTACACATTTTTGGCAATAGCAGTGCTAAGAACTTCAGACCAATGTCGAGCAAAACTGTACAAGAACAGCTTTAGTCTATTCCAATATCTCTTAATAAATATAACCAAACGAATCCTGCAGCTAATCAAATCTCTCTCTATATATATATTATATATATTGGTTAAAAGAATGAAAGAAATTTTCCAATATCTCTTAATAAATATTAGCAAACGAATCCTGCAGCTATATATATTATATATATTGGTTAAAAGAATGAAAGAAATAAGTAAATGGGAAAAGTTAAGTAGAGAGTTGAAAATTCCTTTTTTTTTTTCTTTCCTATGTACATTGTTGATTGTTCCAGCTTTCCTTATTGGGTTCGGTGGTGTACAAATGATTCATACCTAACTTGTTTATCTGAAATGGTAGCCTATCTGTGATGCTACGTAACATTGACAACAGCCACTGAAATGCTTATGCTGAGGTAGCAAATAGCAGTTCCTCATCAAGTGAACGTGGTTACAATTGCTCAATGTCTTTCGCCGCAGATTCATTACTTCAGGTATTCTCAACTCAAATCCTCGTGAACAGAAAACTGACCATTTCAAGTTACTGTGTAGCCTCGTAATTGAAGTACGGATACCATAAGAAAAAAAAATGATTCTGTCAAATTAGTAGGTATGGAGCAACCAAGCAGTTCTCATCATAAAAATTAGTCATGCCCTTGCACCATTCATGATCTGAAGTCTGAATCTTCTGTTTCAGCTTCTTTAAGAATATAAGACAACCAATCTTTAAGGAACAAACCATGAGATATGATGGTATAAACAGCTTCCCTTATCATGGAAAATCTTGTCTAATTCACCTTGCCAGTTGAAGGATTTCGTCCAAACTGTATGATCATTGGCTTGCCTTTGAACACATATCCATTCACTAAATTCTGCAACCATGAAACACGATTGCATTAAAAAAAATCAGCAGATCATCACTGTCTTGGTACAATAAGTCAATTGACACATGAAAGGGCATTGTGATCTTAGTCATGATATAAACATTCATATAACTCCAAATTGCACAATAGGAGGAAGATAATTAATGCCGCTTGTTTTATAGTTAATCTTAGGTTACAATACTTGCTTATGAAAGCATTCAATGAATCAAAAGAATCCAACCATTACATAAACCAACCCTATGCAAAAGTTGCATGTGCAGGATCCCACATGATACATAACAGAGCTTGATGAGCAAGTTCAACTGATGGAAATGTCACAAAAGCTCGGCCCCTCATTCTTCCCTCCTGAAATTCAAATTTTGAGTTAGTTCCAATGTCAAAAGTAGGCAACTACAAAACTTTAATTTTGACACAAGTAGATTTGTTAGGAGATTTCCCCTCTCCTTTACCAAGGTATGGTGGGCCCACTACACCATCTTGATAGGAGTAAAAAATCCTAGTTTAAATAATTTGCAGAAAAGCCATGTCAGATTCCAAGTCATATCCTTATGGATTCCAGTTTAAGTGACCTAATTTATACCTGTATTATTTTATTGCAACCAATTGAAATTTGATGACAAGTGATTTAGTGAAAACTTTAGTGACCCTTGGTGAAATTAACCCTTTCAAAGCTCTTGGACTTAAATCCCTTCTCTTTCCTCACACTCGTTTGACTCATCCTTCCCAGCAGTTGAAATAGACAAAAAAAAAAATTTTTATTTCTGTGGCTATAACATGGATGCCTGATTTGACCAAATTGCTCCCCAGCTCCTGAAAGTAGAAGAAATATATGGGCGTTGAAAAGTCAATTCTAGATCTTACCTGCATTAACTTCACGTTAAGGCCAATTTTAGTGTCATCAATGCTTCCAAACAATGATCCTACAATATATTCGAAGTAAGATACGATCGGCAAGAACTTCTTTGTATAACAGAAGGTTAGGTGTCTGAGTAACATTACATACACAGAGCAAAAGTGACAAACTTCAGCATTAAAGATCTATGCACTATTGTGAATTTGATTAATAATCATTTGTTAAAATATGAACATCCATAACTTCTCAAATCGCTAGAAAGAAGCTATAAGGTTAAGAAAAGCAACATTTATTTATTTGCTCACCAAATATGTAGAAGAAATCATCAGCAACCACGCCGTTGCTCAAGTTCTTTATGTATAACACAGATGCAGGATTCCCAACAATATAGTTCTGCATGATTCAATAAAACTTGTACTCTTTGCAATTCACAGTCAACTTTCCATCAACAGCAACAACGCAATTAGAACGAAAAAAAAAAAAAAAAAAACTCCCACCCTTGTTAAAAAGAATGCATCCTAGGAAAGTGAAGAAAATAAAAATAGAATTACCACAAAGCACCGAATAGCATCAGCAATTATACAGATTTCAAGTAGGTAAATACTTGATTTTCTTGTTCTTTTTCATATTGTTGTAACCACGTACTTGCAAATATTAATTATGCTTTGCCAAATGACTAGTAATAAAAAATCAGACATTTAACTGAAGTCAATGCAGATTCAACTTCTGTAATTTTAGTCTGCCATAGACAAGCTGGCGACCTGGCAGCTGTGAGGAAAGTATGATTTTCTCATTCCATAATTCCACAATTATGAACAATAGTATTGAAAATCTATTTTGTTCACAACCAGAAAAATTATCACAGTGAAAAGCTTTCAAATAAAAGTAAGCAACAGAGCATTTCTAGCTCAATACTAATAAAGAAGCAAAATATCACACCATTTTTCAATTAATAATAAATAATTAGAAACTACATCAAACGTAAAGGTCAGAAAACACAACTGCATATATACAACCTTTCCACAAAATAAGTTAACATCAATTTCATCAGATTAAGTTCAATAAAGTAGTAAATTACATGTATCCCTTTGAATATAGGAATTACATGAAAAGTTTCCAATTTTACTACCTTAAACTTTGGAAGTGATAGAATTTCCTCTGGGGCCAGCCTGTTGCTCTCTGATTCTTCTGGAGTTGCATAAGGCTTATGATCTAAACCTTCTTTGTCTGGCTCCTCAGATTCTTTCATAATGCTATCATCTTTTAGTTCATTCTGAGTTACTTTTGAGGAAATTTTTATCTGTGACAAAACAACGGAAGTATGTGAATAATTTCTAAAATTCATCAGATAGTTTAACAATATGTGAATAATTTCTAAAATTCATCAGATAGTTTAACAATAATTTCTATCAGAAAGAAAATGACCTGTAACACAGGGTTCTTCTTTTTTATAACAGGAATTTCTTTTGGAACCAGGGAGGAATGTTTAACTCCGACGGCCTCATGAACCACACCTTTATCCACTGCAGGGCCTACAATTGCTTCATGTCTGACACACTTTCTTCTAGTTTTAACTGCTCTTAAAGTTCTAACAGAAGAGGCTTGGTCATCAACCTCCTGAAAACATTTAGTGGAAAACAAATCACATTCTGTTGGAATCAATAATGGTAATCAGACAAAAAACTTGAGGACTTTCCTTCAGAGGGAAAAAAAATGGTCTACATAAATTCTTGCAAACAATGGTGCAACATGCTTCCAGTTAAGGTTTTTCATCCATTATGCACGTACAGATTTTTACATATGCAAACAAGCAAAAATGTGTAATTTGTAACTTAGGATATGGAAAGATTTTAGCAGCATCAACATACCTCATCAGAAGACTCCATTTCTGACTCACTACTGGATAAGTCTGCTATACAAGGCTTTGCAGATGCATTAGGAGGAGATAGGGGTGGAGGTGCAGGTGCTGAAGGTGGTAGTGGTGGAGTGGGCAGGGGCCATTCGAAATGGAGCTGGAATGTTCATTTTGTTCATCAAATGTAACACCTACAATTGAAAGGTTAATTTACGAACAACATGACCCAAGACACAGCTGACTGCATTACAACCAAAAACAAAATGCAACTGTGGAACTGGAAGAAGAAATATATGTAAAATTGTTCCATGGCTTTATAAGGGATTGGATATAACCTGTGTATAAAAGCGAGGAACAGCAATAAGAGCATTTACAATGTTGGTCAGAATATTTCCATCTGGAGGAGGATAAGCATACCAGTAGCAGAATCAAACTATGTTTAATCCATTCTAGATGGTTCAGTAACATACTAAAGGGTAATTATGACAATTTTCTTGATCCAAGTATTCAGCATTTAATATATGAACTTGCAAAAAAGAGTACCACACAATTAATTGGGAGCATTTCCCTATCAATGACTAGATTCTCTACAGCTTTCTGCCAACAACTCTATGTTCTAGGAACAAGAATCCGAACACTGATAAGCAAGCAAGCACAAAGCAACTTATTAAATCTACGAACTTATGCAAACCTGATAGGCAAAGAATGATATATGACATTTATGCAGCCTGGCTGATCCCCGACTCTTTCCCTTCTATTCATTCACACAAGCAAAATTATGTGGCAAATGGATATGGAGTTCTGCAGTAGGCTTTTCTACTCCCGTAAACTAAGAAGGTGCATGTGTTAACCAATAAACCACTAATGAACATAATCACAAAAATGACTACATCATTCTTATAAAGGTACAGTATAGGTGACATTCCTCTGCAACATATGCATAAGAATAAGCAAAGAAAGAAACTTTAAAAGGATTGAAAAGGGAAAACGTACTCCAGGTGAGGAGGAAACGGATAGTCTACACCAAGCATTGGAGCAATAGGCTCACTAGCATTTACGGACTTAGAACCATCAGTCAGGTTTCTCATTATGGAAGCATCCTTTTCCACAGAATTTGGTACTATGGAATCCTTCCCCAACTGAGCTTCTTTTTGTTTATGTTCATTATCCTTATTTGGATCATTAGCTCTCTCCACTGCTAAGACCTTACCAAGAAATCTCAACCTAGCCAACCATTACAAGACAGTAGTTCACAGATTATTTATTTAAAACAGACTAACGATGAGGGTGTAAATAAAGGGAAACAAAAAAAGGGGAAAGAGTAACAAAATTCTAAAAGAAAAAAAACAAGGCATATGAATATTTGGTGAAAAAAATTCCAAGAATACAAAAATTTTCAACAGGATCAGATTAGAATTTACCCATTTAACTGTCGTTGTGCTTGATAAGCCAAAGTTTCATTTTCGAAATCCACAAACGAACAATTTCTCAGTCTGTAAAAAGAAGCAACAAATGATAAAGAACAATTATTGCAGTCTACCCATTGCAAAATAAAAAATAATCTCCCAATGTGCACGACTAAAAAGCATAAAATGTCTTACCACTAAGATAAAATCAATGAATTAACTAGTTGCAAAGGCTATAAATTATAATACCAAAAAGAACAACAAAAATCGCAAAAAATAATCAAAGAATGCTAAATGAGAAAAAAAAAAAAAGTATCAAGGACTGAATGACCTTCCGGCAGCGCAAGGACGCAAAGAGCTAGCGCCGTAGTGTGCGAAGAGCCCGAAGAGCGTTTCATGGGGAATAGCTTCAGGAAGGTGCAGTATCAAAAGAGTGATCGCCGTTTCTGTTTTCACTTCCATATACTATTTTTCCAAGAAAACGACTGATCCACTTCAATAAAATTTATGTATTTATCTGTTAGCTGTAAAAAGAAAGAAGAAACTGTGTAACCTTCTTCTTGTGCTCGCCGGCGATCGATTTCTTCAACACCGGCGGAGGTTTGCTAATGTCTGAATGGACTGGACTGGGTCTGGGCTTTTATTTTCTGTTTCATTTTTTGGATCCTAACCCTATCTCCAGCCCAAACCTTATGGCCGAAATGTAAGAAGCCCAAAAATAAGAAACAAAAGCTATATTTGGATGAAATTCATTTCAAATTAGGAACGACAACGGGTGATGTGGGGCAAGAGAACTATCTAATCCCCATTCTCGCCTTAACGCCTTAACGAAAAATCTTTCTTTTTATTTCTATCTTATAAACAGAGATAATTTAATTTTTATTTTTATTTTTTAAAGATTTTCATTTTTCACTTAATTTTTATATTATTAAATTTATATATATTTATAAAATTTATAAATAATAGATAAAAAAAAAATAAATTTATTTATAAAATATTAATAAAATTTAAAGGTATAAAATAGTAATCAAATATAATTAAAATGTAAATGCTCATAATACATTAAAAATATTTTATAATGTTAAAACTTTAAAATTTAATATATATAAAAATATAAGAGTACTTAAATAAATTAAATTTAATAAATACAAAAATTTTTAAAAAAATTCAACAATCTCATAAATATCTCAGCATTTAAAAATTCATTACATGAATCAAATGTAAATTTAAATAGACAATTTGTATGTATTAATAGAATAATTATTATTTTTTAACATAATAGAATAAATAAACACTAATATATCATTTTAATTAATGAAAATTAGAAATTATAATATATATAGAAAGAGGATAAATAAGTAATATAATTTTATAATATGAATAATTATATAATTATAATATCGAGTCTCCATTTCTCATTCTTGCTCCATCCCTTCTAACAAGAAATAAATATTTTTCATATCCGTCCCATGAAAAGAGAAAATATAAAATTTTCACCCCATCTGAAATAAATCCTTGAAGAAAATTTTTCACCTCATTACCATTTCAATTTCAAATATAAATAAAAATAAATTTCATCGATAAATTTTATTTATGTGTAATATCGAATTTATTTGTCAATGTAATTAAATCAAATTTATACCATTACTATTTTATTATTTATTTATAAAATTTATAAAATTTTGTTCAATTTATAAAATAAATGAAATAAATAACTAGAATGAGACTTTATGAAATACTATGAACCGATAATTCATGAATACCTACTCTACAAACACTCAATTACTAGTCAAATGATTACTCATTTTTTGTTTGATTATTTCTAAATGAACATATTTATAGATGAAGATGATAGTTGAATCATTTTGGGTTTTGATTATTTTAAGTGTATATTCAATGAATTAATATTAACTTTTCAAATTTATTTCTAATTTATTTTTCATGATATTTTTGTGTAACTCATTTTTTGGGATTTCTATTTTTAGTTCAAAAATAATTCAATTTATGTCACTTCAAATTCCTCAAGTTCAACGCTAAAACCTAGAAGTCAGGTTGAAATTTAAATATTTAATTAATACTTGGCATTGGGTATGATAAAAATTCACCACTCGATCAAGTGGTTTGTGATCCTCAATAATTTAGTGTTTTCCATATGATTTTTATAGTTTTATTATCATGTATGGCAATAACTTAATTGTCCTCCTAGATTTTTTATGGGAAACTCCCAATGAAATACCCTTGTTGATAGCAAGCTAGCTAAAAGTTTAGGCCATCAATCTTTGTCAAAAAAAAAAAAAAAAGATATTGTTTTGAATGGAGCTTTCTATGAAAATTAAAATGGTCATGATCATTAATGACTTTCAAGTTCCATACAAGTAGTTTTCATACTCACTTTCTTCTCAACATTTCATAATAATAATCTTTGGTGGCTCCACATATTTCAATCATTTATCTACATAATTAATTGATTCTAGTCTTTCAAGCGTAAGCAGATAATGACAATTCTCTATATAATTGAATCACATTTTGCTAAAATAAATAATGTCACCATTGAAATTCATAGGGTTTCACCTAATTTTTTTTAGTTATGAAATTTGGACTTGTAAAGATGTATTATGTACAGAAAAAAAAATAATAGTCACACGTTTTATTCATAACATTAAATCATGTTAATTTGGTTTACATTGGAAAAAACTAAGGGTCAATATAGAGAGTCTGAAATTATATTTGAAATTTTTAATTTTAATATTTGACAGCTATTTAAAATTTGAATTCTATTTATAATTTTATAAAATTATAATATAATTAAAAAAATAATTTCACAATTTTATTATCAACCTATAAAAATTATAATTCCATAATTATTATTACCATCATCTCTTCAATCGTCATCGTCTGCGATGAAGGCTAGTCGGACTGTCATCATCGGTGACGAAGATTTGCCAGATAATCATTATCAGCGACGATAGCTTGTCGAACCGTCACTACTGATAATCCATCACCATCCCCACTATTATCACCGGCGGTTCACTGTCAGTTTAATATTCACTAATTTTTTTATTTAATTTTAATTTTAATTTTAATTTTTTGTGTGAAATAAATATTGAAATTGCAATTTCTACAGAATTTTAATTTTAGAAAATTGAAATTTTTAATTTCAATTCTAATTTTTTATCCTAAATGAACCCTAAAAGTAAATGATTTATTTATTATTTGGGCATGTGAGGAATTCAAATTTTTATATCATGCTTTTCGTATTATCATGATTTTGAAAGAAAATTGATATATTTTTATCAAAGTATAATCAGACCCTTAAGGTATGAGATTTGGTCAATCTCATATCAAAAATATGAGATTTAAATAGATTTTAAATTTTTCAACTCTTTAATCTAATTTTTGAAATACGGTTCTCCTAAAGTTTATAAAAATTAGTATCGAAATAAATTTATGCACAAAAACAACTTAAAATTCCAAAAAGAATATTTGTAGGCTAAATTAAAAATTACTAACCACTTCAAGAAAAAAAAAAATATGAGTCATACTAGTAATTGATAAAATAAGAGTTGCAAAAAATGTCAGGTGTTCGATTATAGAGAATTCAATCTTTTAAACTAATTTTTAATGTGTGGTTGTCCCGAGTTTCATAATATATAATTGGTTAATTTTACCATATATTTTGACTCAATTATTTTAAAATTAAAATTGGAAAGAGAATCTTGAAATAGGGATATTTATTTTCATTTTTATTCCATTTCCATAATAGATGAACTAAGTTTTTTATTAGTTGTTAGGTTTATTTTTAGGCTCAGTATTTATGGATGAGTATTCGATCAATTCGATTTAAATCAAATCGAATAAATTAAATTTTAATTGTAAAAAATAAACAAAACTCAACCAATTTTTTATATATTAATCAAATTGAATTGGCATATTTAGATTTAGTAATTTAATTTTTTCAATATATAAACATATAAATCCAACTAAATTGAGTTTGAATTCAATTTTTAATTTTCTCAAATTTTTACTCACCTCTATCTGAATGTCTTTCCTTGCAATCTTTAATTAATACATAGTTAGGAATCTAGCCACCCATTCCAAATTTTCATTTATTGTTGGGAAAAAGAAGTTTATTATAAATGATGGTTACAATATATGCTTTCCAACTTTATATATAGTTTATATACAATACTTTATATTAGTTTATAGTAATACTATTTTAACTTTTAATTTTTAATATCCAAAATTAAATACAAATTATATGAAGATAAATAATATTTCCATCATTTAATTTTTTTTTTAAATGTAAAATATATACACGAATCATTTTCTTATGAAAATAAATTAAAAATTACTTTGAAAAAATTTACAAGCAATCACAAATAAATATTAATTTATGTATCATTTTATTTATGCAATTCACGTATTATTTTTTTACATAAAAATTTGATAGAGTATATTTTTTTTCCTTTGAGTTTTAATATTTGGTGAAAAACATAAGAATGATGGATATGATCAGAAGTAATGCTCTAATTACACCATTGAAACACAATTAGTATTCAAACATAGGAGATTTCATTTTCATAATTTTCATTAGGAAAATGCCAAACGAAGGAAGAGAGAATGAGATAAATCAAAAACGTCGCCGTCGCAAGGAAACGACGTGACAATTAAACCGAGAACAAGGACTATGTTTACGTCAGCAAATGTAAGAACGAGGAAATTCTGTTACTGTACAAACGCGGAGTGTATATAAATCCAAGGATTGGAAACTTCCCTGGCTATGGGGCCTATGATTAGTGGAATTTATATACATTTCATTTTCATTTTTTAGTAGAAAAACTAAATTTAATTTGATATACATTTAAATTTTAATCTATGATTCATAAACACCAATAATATTTAATTGGATGATGCTGAAATTGCCAAATTAATAATATTATATATATATATATATCATAAACTAAAATATTTAGATAATTTAATAAAAATTATTAAATAATACAAGTTAGCCTTAATAATGTTAATTTTTTCAAAACTTTTGCGAGAATATAAATTCAAAATCTCATGAAAATTAAATAAAAAATAAAATGATATATAGTGATTGGAAAACAAATATTAATATAAATTTTTTTATTAAATAAAAAAATAAATATACAAATAATTTTAATAAATCAATTTTTAATAATATTTTCATATTAATTGGATATACAGAACTATCCATACACCAAATGAATAAAATTTGATTTTTTTTTCATTTTTAAATTGCTATTTAATAATTAAATAAGATTTACTTGATCTTAAAAACAATATATAATGTGTGGACAGGAGCGGAACTACATAGAGTTTCACATGGCTCCAATTGCTAAGACTAAAAAAATTTCATGTATATATATTTAATTTTCACATCAATTCCTTCTTAATTTTCACATGAGTCCTTATTATTTTTTCTTTTTTTTTTTTTTCTTCCCTCGTTTTGCCAAAAGCCTTTACATGAAGTTGTTGTTTTAGCTAAAATAAATAGCTTTGCTGGTGCAAATTCGCACCATATAAAGCAATTTTTGTTTCACTTCTTCTAGATTACCTCTGCTTTTTTTGTTTGACTATAGTGCCTCTCTAATAATTTATTAAATGACTACTGTTATTAATTTAATGGAATTGATTTTTTTTTCTTTTAAAAATAATTAATATAATATTACTTACTTATATTTATGTGAACATAAAATATATTTATATATGTAAAATTATAGTTTAATATATTAAAATTTAATGTTGTGCAATTTAACCCTCCTTTAAAGTTTTAGTTTCATCCAGTGTGTTGATATTCTCACAGATATATTATTTTTGATAGTTGGTATCAGCCATGTTAGCACATCCATTATATTTATAGTTCACATAAGGAACACGAGTGATGTGATTGAAAGTTTTTTCTAGAAGTTGACTGGAACTATTTAAATGGTTAATATGTATTTTTTTTTTCATAAATTAATATCTTTATGATCCGATTTATGAACAAGTCTTTGTTTATTCTAAAATTTTAAGCATTAGTCTTCATATGAATTATAATGTGTTAATATAAGGTTTACTTATTTAAATTAATTGAAATTTAAATATTTCAATTAGGTTAATTTAATTTTATAATTATTTTAATTTATTCAAATTTAATTAATATTTAATTTTAATTTTTTAATTAATAAAATTATTAATTGAACCTATCAAATCTTCCTATTGCATACTCCTGTTTATTTCATTTTTTGTTTTTTTTTTTCTCATCTCCTTTGTGGGGTATTTATTTTTGTTTATTTGTCCTTTTTTTTAATTTTAATTTATTATTTAGTCGATAATTCAATAAAAATTATAAAAAAAATAAAAAAGTGATTATTTTTTGCCATTGAGCATGATCCAATATTTCAAGTTGAGATTATTGTCATTACTATTTGTATTTTTAATTTATTTTGACGGAATTAATTATCTTAAAGTATTATAAATTTTTATTGTGTTAAAAAAAAAAAGGGAGAAAAAGGATATCTGAATTTCTTACAACGCCAATCAAATTTTTGTGGAGTTATATACATATATATTCCCAACTGAATCCTATTAATAAAGTACTTACCCAATTTACATTAATTAAGTTTATTCACAATTCAAGAAATTAATTAATAAGTCGGTCCAAACCTCAAGTCAGGTTAAAACTTAAAAGTCGTCCTTCACATTAATCTAACTTTTTTCATAATCTTAAATGTATTTGGATGATAGATGATATCCTTGACATGACAAACATTGAAAAGAAGTCATGACTTATATATAAACAATTTAAAATAAGAAATTTAAATTTTCATAGGATATCCTTTTCAGTTTAGTGGTATCAGAGCTCCTTGTTCGATCCCTAAGATATTATGTTCGAGTCCCTGAAAGATGCATAATCTCCTGATTTGCAGTAAATGGAAATGGTGACTCAACGCCTGTGTAAGGCTGGCCTTACACAGGCGTTGAGTCACTACTTTCGTTTACTGCAGACCAGGAGATTACGCACCTTTCAGGAACTCGAACGCAGTACCTCAGGAATTGAACCGGGAGCTCTGATACCACTAAGCTGAAGATGCTATCATTTCCAGTTATGGACCAAATACTCCTCGTATCTTTTTCTATCTGCTACAGTTATGGGCCCACCGCACCTTACGTAGGCGTTGAGTCACCACTTCCATTTACTGCAAATCAAGAGATTACGCACCTCCTAAAGATTCGAACGCGGTACCTCAAAATCGAACCGGGAGCTCTAATATCACTAAGCTGAAAATGATATTTATAAAAGTCCGGCATATATAGAGGCTGATTCCAAAATTTCAAATCCTCACCTTATTACAGTCTCATAAAATTAAATCGTTCATGATTTCAGAAAAATAATATAATATGACTTTTGTTCAAAGTGTTAATTAATTTAATTAAAATAAAGATAATTAATCAGTATTCGATTCTTGATATAAGATTATAAATGAAGATTTTTTTTATTTTTCATGAATCGCTTAATTATTTTACTAAAAACTTTATAATAATAATAATAATAATAATTGTGAGAATTTCAATTAGGAAAAAGATAAAGCTTGCTTTAAGGACTATATCTATATGGTAAAAAGGCACCAATATATCTTTAACTTTTTAGATGTACAGTTAGCTTTTAGTTGTTTGTCAATTTTCAAGTGGGACATGCCCATGAAAGGATGGGTTCAAGGAAAGGGAGGTGTTTTTATTTTTGAAAGAAGGAAAGAGAGGTGTTAATATATAAAATAATAATATATAATTACATTTAAAATAATATTTATTGTCTATTCCAATGATATTAAGATATATAATTAATTTCCAGAGTTCATTATCACCAGTTTAAAATAATCATAAAATGAAAATAATTTATTAGCCAATGTGCATATATTATATGATCAAGAATTTAGTTTCCATCGTTTTATATATTTATGATCAGAAAGTTAATAGCAAAGGATATGATTTTTTATCAAGTTTTCATTTTAATAGTATTGAAATTATTTTTAAATGAAATTTCGACATCCAGCAGTGACAATTAGTGATGGCATCACTCCTAATACAATAGCAAAAAAAAAAAATAAAAAAAAAAAAAATTAATGCCAATAATTTTTATTTAATAAAATTGGTGTGTTAATTAATAAATAGGACATATTCAAATTTTATATTTTATTTTTTATCTTATATATTTTTTAAGCGTCACATTATTATTTTTAAATATTTTAACAATTAATATTTTTTATAAATAACATAAAACATAAAAAAAAATACATAAAAAAAATATAATATAAAATAAAATATAAAATCCGAATTGGATATAATAACTTACTTTTTACCCGCTTCATTGTATCGATTTTCAGTGACATGGATATGTACTAAATGCAATGAGTTGTATGGTTGATCGTGTAGCTATATATTATCCGTTTGTAATTATTGTTTTAATGGAAAACAATATAATTTATTGGATGTACCCAAAAATGAAAAATGATCATAAAAAGTATAAAAATTTTCTTTATGGTCATGAATACATAATTTGAAACAGCTAACTGTTGATTTCATTTTAAGAGTTAGTTTAATAGATAAAATAATTTTTTTTATTAATAACAATTAAATTTTTAGAGTCAACATTCAATATATAAAGACCCGTCTTTAAAGGGATATTAAAAAATAATATTTCCTAATCATCTAAATAATTTTAAAAAATAATATCTAAAATAATAATTGTTAAAAAAATAAATTTTTTAATTAATTAATAATTTTAATATCAAATATATTATTATTAAATTTAATTAAAAATTTATATATAATTTAATATTAATTTTATCAATAAAATTTAAATATTAACCAATCATACAAATATATATGTGAAAGTTGTACCGTAGCTAAAATTACGCACTACATATATTAGATATTAATAAAAGAAAAACGCGTAACGGATGTTAATATTTTGCGAGGAGACGGTAAATACTAAGTACTTGTAATAAAAACAAAGAAGGAGCGCATATTTAGATTTTTATGTCATAATAAGGAAGGGACCAGCTGCAGCTACATAGGCTATATATCACATGCAACTACAATTAAGAAGCTTCATATTTTCAGACATGTTTCAAACACTATTTTCTGATCACATGAAATTTTTTTGAAAAGTTGTGATATATATACATGTGATGCCAACCATGGAAAATTTTAATGGAAACATCCCAGAAGTTTCTTTATATTTGAGACTATTATTTAATTTTTTTTTTCTATTTTCAGATTTTATAATATTTTTTATCAAATATTTTCAATTAATTTATATATCAATTGAAATAAAAATTTTATTTTCAGACGAATTAAAGAAAACATCTTATTCAATTTATACATTAATTCAAATATTCAATAATTACGGGTGCCGACCCCAACAACTAGAGTGGGGTAAATTACCTTCTGTTTTGATTGATTGTTTAAGACTGTGGGAACTGGTAAAAGTAATTAAATGAAGCAATAGGTTCTAGAACAAATGGGAATTAATTAATTAATTGATAATGAAATATTATTGTACTGCTTTCAAGAGATGATATATATAATGACATGTGAAATTTACCTAAACTATACTTAACCTGCATGCTAGAAACTCTTTGTCAAAGCAGGTGATAGATAAGAGATTAGGTTAAAAGGATTGATATTAAAAATAAAAATAAAAATAAAATAAGTCAATAGTATATGTAATTTCGCACAATTTCCATAGATGGCTCCTTCTGGATTATAATCCAAAAAAAGAAGAAGTATCTATCTATGTCTACACCACGATTCAAGATGTATATATTCACTTCATAATTGATATATATAATCCAAAGTATACCTGCCTCATAGAATTCTCTTTCGATTTTCCAAATTCTCCATCTCCATCATTCCTGCCTCCAAAAATATTATTTTCAAATTTAATTTTATATCTAATATAAAATATAAAATAAAAATTAAAGCTAAATATTTATTTAAATAATTAAAAATTTAAATATGACCACTATAATTATTATAAAAATATTACTAACAAAATCTATTAACAATAAAATTATAAATTTATTATATAGAAAGTTAAACAACTTTATAAAAGAATTGATTTTCGATTTCCCTATTTTTCTCATTGAATTAAACATTTAAGAAAAATAATTAATTCGATTCTAAATCCAAAATTTGAACCCATAATTATCCATTTTTTTTAAATTGATAATTACCCATAATACTATATGTGCCTAAGTTAAAATAGACGATATATCATAATAGTATTTATATACATGGTGTCTATTATTAATTAGTTGAATAATAAGATGCAATACCATTCAAATATCTACGAATTTTTATTTAATAATTAAAAATGCTAAATTTAAAGTTTTAATATTAAATGAAAAAAGAGAGATGACATGACATTGAGATGAGCTAAGCAAAATAAGCTAATATATTATATCTAGAAGAAGTTGCAGCAATGTTCATTTTAGCAGTCCACAAGTGTCGAATCTTGATTGGAGGTTGTCTCCATGTTTTCATGCAACAAATAAGGGTTTTCTTTTAGCTTAAATTTGTTGATTGAAAGAATATGCTCTCTATTGTATGTGTTGCTTCTATAACAATTACTTTGAATAAAAAATTAATCAGCTATTTTATTAATTCCCTTTCACTGGAAAAACACACAGATCAAGTAACCAAAAAGGGTAGTTAACTTCCCTGCAAGTCTGTGCCTAAAACCAAAAAAGCTTTGCTTTGAATAGAAAGTAAGATAATCGTTGCACTTTTGCATTTTCCATATGAGAAAAAATAAATAAATCTTTCTTCTCTTGCAATAACCGATTCCACTCTTGCCTTTAACTCTTTCTCTCTTAACACACATCATCATCATTCTCTTTTCTGTTATCTCCTTTTTTTGGGATCAACTTCATTATTAAAAGGAGGACAAAACAAAATAAAGACGACTCTAATATAATTAAATTAAGACTCATTGACACTCAATAAATATAATTAATAAGAGGGATTCAAGAACATAAGTACTAAAAATCTAGTTTCGTATGACAGAAGAGAAGATTAAGCATTTGATCAAGAAACCTAAACATTAATTGTTGTTAATATTATTATCATTATTAAAAATCTTTTTATAGAGGCATCTACTGCGTAGATTCAGGGAAATAATTCACATGATTCATAGTCTTAATTTTCTAGTGTATATCCACTTATTGTCCAGATCAAATCAAATTAATTGATTACTTTGAATTTTGTATATATATCGGTGTCATAATTAATTAATTAATTTACTAATTATAAATTTCTCTCCCTCCATCACTTCATTAAAGAAGAGCAAGTATAATTGGTTGCACATTCTTAATACATAAGCAAGAAAAAGCTGGTTATATAAAGTGGATAATTAAAGAAAAATAATATTTTCCAAAAATTTCCTAACTTATATTAGACATGCATGTCAAGAATTTAAGACCTTTTAATTAATTAATCAATTAATTAAATGCTTGCACCAGTTGGTGTAGAGTTGAGACATTATATCACCAGTAAATTTGGTGATTTAAAATAAAATCGTGGAATTTTCGGTGCAATTTGTACTAATTTCATTAACTAGCATTTAATCTACTAGCTAGCATGAAAATACTGGTGTGTTCTAATGGAGAAGATAAAAGAAATAATTAGAAAACAAAAAATATAACAAGAACATTTAATCAAATTTAGGATTGAGTACTTAAAAGCAAATATGCTAGAAATAAAAAAGAAAACAATAGAATAAAATGCACTAATATAAAAGAATAAATATTGTACATGATGAAGTATATGATATATGTATTCGTGGAATCTTTTCCTTTTTGTATGTGTAGCTAAAAATGAAATCTGAAAAAGTTTTGACAACAATAATTTAAATAAACCTATAATTGATAATCTATACAAAAGTATTGATCTTAATCTGAAGCCAATAATCAAGAACTGACAAAAACTAATCAAATTTACCTAGTGGAGAAGAAGAAGAAGACTGTTTCAAATCATATATATCAACACAAGAATGCACCACTCATGCAGAACTACTATATAACGATTCCAATCATTAATCTCTTTAATTAGTAATCCCAAAAGCCTTCTAAATCTGCAATAGGTCCAGCTGATGATGATAAACCAACTTCAAGATTATGATCATAAAGTTTGTTGCTTCCAATTTCTTGCTTTGACACAACAGAAGATATCTCAGTAGTTGTGTTAATGTCAGAACTAAGTCCAGTATCTTGTGAGAGAGTAGCCACAGATTGGTTAGATGAAAATTGTTCAATCTTGCAATTCTTGTCTTGTCCTTCAGCTAGTGTTCTTAAATGAGGATTTGGGAAATGGGCAGCCATCATAGTTGGATTTGTTTGGAAGGTGAAAATGGGATTAGTATTATTATTATTATTTGCAGATGGGATTTGAGGGTAAAAGGGTGTTTGGTAAGTGGAATAATTTTGAGTTTGAACGAGATAGTTATTTTGATTTTGATAATTGTTGTTAAGCATAGTTGTGGACAAGTGGGCAAAGTAATTTCCATCTAATGACGATGATGGTATTCTTGATGTAATTGATGCCTTGAATTCATTATTATGATCCTCTTCTTCATTGAAGCTTGAGCTTGTTGGCCTGTCATTAGAGTGAAGAAGTTGAGGATCCATTAGAGGTGGGAGTGACGAGTAATCCAAGAAATCTTCACCCAAAGAGTTCGCTCTTACGAGTTCTTGAATTGAACTTTTCTTGATTCCTGTACTCTTGTGGAAAACCCTACAAACAACCCATTCGTCCTGTAAAAAATGAAAAAATAAAAACAAAATTTTAATGTCTATATAGCTATAGATTCTTCATTTGCACAAAAGCAAAAAATAAAGTTAAAGAAAAGGCCATGAAAAAGACTCTCGACCAACATATAAAAAGTAAATGATATTTCAATAAAAGATCAAGAAAGTAATAATTAAGACTAAAATTAAATTTCCCTTTCAGCTAGACTCAAAAACAAAGAATGAACAACCAATAATATACTGCAAGATTGTGAATTTGAACTCAAAGTCGGAACCGAGTAAAAATTAATAAAAAAAATACCCTTGCATCTTTGGGAAGGTTGTAATAAGAGAATTTGCCTTCAAGTCTATATTCATGCATAACCCAGTTGGTCTTCTCTCCTTTAGGAGCTCTTCCTCTGTAGAAAACAAGAGTCTTTTTCATTCCAACAAGGGAATTTTTTTCCTTGTAAATCTCTTTATCTTTTCCGGTAGCTTTCCAGTATCCGGCCTCCGTTGCACGATTAGTTCTCATACCAGTTGGATATTTCCTATCTCTCTGACAAAAGAAATACCATTCTTTCTCTCCCATCTTTGCTTTTTCTGTCCAAATTGAACAAGAATATATTAAAAAAAAAATTAGAAATCAAGAAACAAAAAACAGAATATATTCAAGAACAACATAAAAATCAAGAAGTGGAAAGGAATATTTTCAAGAATCAAGAAATGGAAAGAAATATTTTCAAGAACAGAACAAAAATAAAGAAATGAAAAGAAATATATTCAATGATCAAGAAAAGAAAGCATACTAGGCAAATCCCATGGTTCGCACTTATTGAGATCAACTTCACCAATAGCACAAGCACTGAAATTGCTATTCATGACTTTCTCTGTCAGATAATGTGTAATGATCTCTTCATCGGTGGGATGGAAACGAAAACCAGGCGGTAGATCGATAAGATCTTCTCCTTTATTCGCTACAGTAGCTTCTTCCATCAATAATATGTATATATATATATATACAACAACGACAACAAGAACTTGAAATTTCAAGAACTCAAAACAATGAAAGAAAAAAAGAAAGATATAAAGCAAGAAAAGATTTGTAGAAGGTGGGAAGGAGAGAAGAGTTAAGAAAGTAGATCAAAGGCAAAATACAGAGCTTAAATAGAGAGAAAAGGAGCTTTAATTTGCTGAGGAAAGATCCGTGGACAGCAAGGAACTTTTGTTGCTGTATAGGAGAAGCCACTATTTTATTTTTTGTTTTTATGAGCTTATTATTGTAAATATTATTTTAATTTTATTTGATTTGATGAGGATGTTGTTTTTCTTAGCTATATCTACCTGTTTGAAAATGAATGTGAAAAATGAAATAGTAAAAGGAAGGTTTCTATATGTGCTGGTGGTGGGACCTATCTATATTATATATTCATGTTTCAAAGCCTCTTTTCATTTCACTTTAAAATAATAATAATAATAATGGAAGTCCTTTTTATCTGCTTATATATACCTAACCTATTAAGAATTTTATTGCATGTTCTTTTATTCTAATCCATTATTTAACCAACTCTCACTTCAAAGCATGCATTTGAACAGTTTCAATTTCAAAAGCTGCTACCTCTAGTTTAACTTTATTGCTGCTGTTTCTGCCTCAATTTCTCTTTGCCTTTCTTGTTGTTATGGCTTGGCTTATTATTAGCTTTTCCAGCTTAGCTTAGCTTATAATATATTAATTAAACTTAATTGCGTAAAAGAAAAGAGTTACCTCTTATTCAAAATGTATAAAAAAATTGAATAAGCAATAAATGATTCAAGAAATTGTAAATCAAAGTTTCCTCAAATATTTAGACGAATTAATTAATACAATGATTTATGATATGATAATAAATTATATATAATAGGTGAATAGTATTTTCTTATTTTCAAAAGACGCTTCATTAATAAATTTAAAAATTATCTTTAAATATTTTCAATTAAAAATATTTTATATTAAAAAATAACTGAAATGTGAATATTAATAATTTTGTTTTGGTTACATATTATTAATGATTAAGATATATATAAGATTGTAGTATATGAGTAGGAATGAGCTTGTACCCAATCAAAGGGGTTAAATATTCCCTCAACATGTGCAAAAGGACTCCAAATGGAGGGAATTTAGGGAACTATTAAAACTCAAAAGTCAAGAACTGAAGAAAAGATTAAAAAGAAGAAATTTCACTGAAATTTCTGAGATGCCAGGCTTTAATTACTACTGTTTATTGTTAATTTTTATAGATAAGTATAATTTCATTATCTTTATTACTATTGCAACTGGTCTATTTAAATCTTCCAGAGGGAATGGAATGATCCCTCACCTATTTCACATTTTGATTTTTCTTTTTCTATTTTCCTTAGACAAAGTATAATTCAAACAAAAAAAAAAAAAAAACTTTATATATCTATTAAATGGATTTATGGATTTCCCCTTTTGTTTTTTTCCCTATAAACTGCAACATATTATCATATTAAAATATTTAATATTAAAATTGTAGCCTAGAAATCAATTAATTTAAATGTTTCCTACTTTTCTTATGGTATCAAAATCATTTGGTAATACTGAAATTATTTTTAAATTTATGAAATTTTTAATTTTAATTTTAATAAAAAAAATATTTAGTTAGAGATAATACAAGAGAAATAAATTAAATTCAAATATCACCCCATTTTATTTTTAATGTAAATTATATATAGATATATATATATATATATATATATATATATATATATAT